>CAJVPT010001674.1:0-20321 GCA_910592055.1 Acaulospora colombiana | reverse complement strand
GTGAAGAAGTCTGTACAGATGTCACAGATTTTTTGTAGTCTCTTCTGACTATTTGCTATTAGGGTTGTGTCATCCATGAATGCTAGGCATAAGATATTTTGTGTTTTTATTATTGGTGGGGATGTGGGTTCACTCCATTTTTTTGTTGTGAGGGTGTATCCTTTTCTTGTTTTTGCAATAAGGGTGATAAGTGGATCGTAGAATATTCTCCAAAGTAGGAGTGAAATGGTATCTCCTTGGTCTATCCCGTCTTCTACCATGTATCATGGTGATGGCCCGAAGGGTGTAAGGAGGTGGTTTTGTCTATTGTCGCAGATGTTGGTGATGATCTGAGTGATGATACTTGGGCATTTAATTCGTTGTAGTGTCAGTTCGAGTCTTTGAATGCTGATTGAGTTGAAGGCTTTTGCCATATCCCGGCTTAGAATTCATGCTTGTTTGGAGTTTTGTTTTGCATCATCCTGAATAGCTCTGAGGATATGGATAGGTTCTTGTGTGCTGCATCCTGGAAGGGCTGCCCAGTTGTGTTCAGAGAGGATCAAGTGGTTGGTGAGTACTTTGGCTAATCGGTTGTTGAGCAATTTTGTAAAAATTTTTCGTATTGTTTCAAGGAGAGTAATTGGTCTTATTATGTTGATGTTGTTCTCCCATGCTTTAGGCTTGGGTATTGGGTATATGCTGCCTGTTCTCCATTCGTTGGGCACCTTTTCTATTTATAGAATGTTGTTGAAGAGGTCTGTAATATAAGTGATTGATTCCTTGGTTAGTTTTTTGAGTGCGATATAGAGTATTCCCGTTGGTCCTGGTGCTGTTTTGGTGGAGCAGTTTTTAAGGATCTCTTGAATTTCTTCTATAGTGATGGGTGCGATGGTACTGGTATACCAGTCCTCATTGATTTGTTGTATTGGTTTGTATTCCTCCTCCTATACTGTGGATTTAATGGTCTTGGTGTTTCGCTTGCTGGTCCATTTTTGATAGTGTGTACTGACTGCTTTTTTGATTTCTTCTGGGTCTGTGATTATTTTTTTCTCTGGTGTATTTGTGATTAGCTTGTCCAGTATGATGCTTCTTCGTGGGTCATCGAGTAGGTTTTTGATCATTTGTTTCTTGTTGATATTGAAATATGTTTGTCTTCTTAGAAGTCATTCATTGATTGCTTCTGTTTGCTTGTTTCTGCACAGTCTGTTGAAAGGTATTTTGTGGGTGTTTCTTGTGGCTTTGTTTGTTTGGGTCCAGTCTGTGATGGTGGTCGGACAGAGAGGTTTTATTGGGGGGTCTATTATAAGTGAGTGCCTGTTGGCAAGTTTGTTTGATATGTTCTTGATTTTGATTAGGGTGTGGGTTTGTGGTTAATTGTTGTTTAGCAGTTGATTTCCTAGTGACTGAAGTTTGAAGAGTTTACGCAGGATATCTGTGGAGGGGTTGGATGGTTTTGGTGATCTTCTTCTTTCCTTGTATCTTTTGATGTTGAGGGCTGCCCCTTGTAGTATCGCATCTCTGAGTAAGTTCCACTTTTTGTTCACTTTATCATGTGATGTCTTCAGCTCAGATCATGATTGCTGAAGTTTGGTTAGAATAAAATCGCTGAAGTCTTTCCATTTTTCCTGGGATGTGTCATGCCATCTGTATCTGTTGTTAGGTTGTGATCTGATTCTGTGGGTTTCTAATAGTCCAGTGTGCTAGTGTTATATTGTGCAGCCAGTGGAATTGTGGTCAGTTTCCAGTGTTTTTCGGTCTATTTCTCATATATACGTATCTGTAAGAAGCCAGAGTGGTGATGGAGAAATCCAGATTTGATCTATTTTGCTAATTGTGCCCTCTTGGTTGCTCCATGTGTGCTGCATGTTGTATGGGTTGATTTCTCTAAAAGTGTCAATAAACTGGTTGGTTGCTAACCATTGGATTAGTTTTCCTGTTGGTGCGTGTTGTTTTGCTTTTGGGAATTTGGATCTGGGCATGTCAACGCTGGGGTTGGTGACTGAGTTAAAGTCTCCTAGTATTATTGTGTGGCTATTTGATGTTTTTGCTTCATTGATTAGCTTTATGGTTTCTTGAGTGCATTCTTGGTGATCGACATGGCTTTGAGATGGAAGATAGATGGTGATTATTCTGAGTTTGCGTTTGAACTTAAAGAGGATGTCAATCGTGACAATTCTGTCCTTCCAGACCTGCTTTCTGAAGATGTGTTTTGCCAGGCTTTTTTCTATTAGTAGTGCAACTCCAAATCCCTTGGATTGATGACTTTCGTTGCTCCAGGTAGTGTGGTAGTTGTCGAAGTAAATAAAGCTGCCTTCTCTGTTGCTTAAATTTGTTTCTGTGAGGGCGAGAATATGTGGTTGGTGCTTGTTGATCCATTCTGTCCAGAGTTGTAGCTTTCCTGGGTTTGATTTGAGATCCCTGGTGTTAGTTGTGAGGAGTTTCCAGATGTGTCCTTCTGTTGTGATATTTGAGGTATTGGATTGTTGTTTATGTGATGGAGTTGTGTTTTTTATTGCTGTAATGAGTTGTGTGTCTGCTGTTTTTGTAGTATCATTAAGATTTGATAGGTGTGATTCTGTAATAAGTGTTGTCTCTGAGTTTAGGGTTGTATCTAAAGTGTTGTTTGTGGTTGTATTTGTTGTTGTGTGCTGCTGTGTATATGGTTCTGCATTGCTGTGATTGGAGTCTGAGTCTGACCATGTTAGTGATGTTTCGATCTGTTGTAGTGATAGGGTGAGTTGTTAGGTTCCTCAGTTTGTAGGTTGCTTATAGTATTCGTATTTGTATTTTCATTATTGTTACAGTTGGTGATTGTATTACCCATGATTATTGTTGGTTGTTGTTGTTTTTTGTTGGGATTTGTATGATCATATCCATTGTTGAGACGAGTTGATTCATTTTGTTTTGCATGCCATTGATGGGGAAGAAGAGTTGTGTCTGGGTGTTTCTGAGGTCTTCAAAGCTATTATCCGATGTTGTATGTGTGATGTTGGAGTGGGGTATGGATGACGGCTCCTGTGGGTTTGGTGTCTGTTCGCTTTCCATGGATTCATAGAATTCTTCGTTATAGTATTCAAGGTTAGTGATGCGTTCGTCCAGATCTGCGACTTGGTGTTTTATATCATTCAGTTGCTGTTGGATTTCTCTGAGAATATGTGTGATGTCGTTGAGGGTTGTGGGATTATTTTTTTCTGTTTTAGTTGATTGCTAGACTGCACTTGCATATGTTCCCGCTCTTGGTGTTCTTGGTGGTCTAGGTTTATAAATGTTGCGAATTGTTGCTGTTTTTGCAGATCTGAATTTGTCATATAGATTTCCGAACTTGGTTGCTTGATTTTTATTGTAAGTTTCCCATTGATGGTGCCTTACTTTGGTGGGGCACTCTTTGGCTAGGTGGGAGGTTGCATCACATATAGCACAGAGCTTTGTTGAGATTGGAGTGAAGGAAAGAGTTGTTTCTCCTAGAGTATATTGTGTTTGGACTGCTGTTAATAAGTCTTCTTGTGTTTCGAAGCTTATAACTGGGAATCTCTTGGGTTTGTATCCTCTGTTTGCGAATCTGGGAATGTAACACGTGCGGCTTTGCATTGTGTGAGTATATTTTTGATATCCCATACTGTTGTATTGGGGGAAGGTTTGTCAGTTTCACTGTGATTTCATGTCTTTGTTTCATTTGTTCAAGTGTCCATATTGCATCGTTGATTCTTACTGAGTCTCCTTTAATGAGTATGCTTCTGGTTTAACCAGCTTTTCTTTGTGTTCTGGGTCTTCAAAAGTAATTGTGGCACATTGCCATAGGTTTTGCGTTTTCATAGTGATTCCTTGGATTTGGCCATATTTAGAAAAGGCCTGTTTAACCTCAATGAGTTTTGTATTTAGGGGGATATCCCATACTACGATTGAGTTTTTCTTATTGATGTCTTGGCAACCAGTTTCCATGAGTAAAAGTTTGTTGTTACCCATATCGGGAAGTTCTATGGTTGTGGCGTCATCTGCTGCTTGTTGATCTGCGAAAATGTCAATGATGTTCATGTTTTCTTTTTTCCCTTCGCTGCGTACGGTGAGTAATCCTTCGGACGAGTTGAGAGCGAGGATTATGTGTTCTACTTTCTGGTGTATGGTTTTCCCTTTGACTAAGTGTGCTAGGATGCCAACCTTGTAACATTCCCGACCATATCTTATTGTTCTGTCGAAAGGGAACCTTGGTCTTGGTCAGCCTTAAGGGTTGCCGGCTTCTCTGCCTTTGCCTTTTAAGGCTGGAAGCCAGTTGAATTCGGGGGTTTCTCTTTCTTTGGTGTCTATTTTCTCGTCTGTGTCATCGATTCTGGCTGTTGAAGGGCTGTTTTTAGCTGTGTTGGTCTTTTGGATCTCCCTTTGTTTGTCTGTTTCTTTAGTTGTTACAAGATGTGTATCCACGAGGTCGCTCCATGAAGAGGATGATGTTGAGGAGTCTTAACTCTGTTGTTGTTGGTCGTCTTGTACAGGTTCTGGTTGTGTACTAGTGGTGGGGGTTTCCTTTGTGATTTGTTGGTTGCTTTTGGAGGTTGTATCTATCAATTGTGGTGTGGGTTTCTTTGTTGCTATGGTGGTGGGTTTCTTTGCATATGGTTGTGTTCTAGGAGTACCTAGGTCTTTGCCTGCTCTTCTTTCATATCTTAAATTACGTTCGGATATAGAGGGGGTGATGCTGGAAGCTCTAGAGCTTCTGTTGTAATTTGACATCTTTCCTTGACTTTTCGTTCTGTAAATTTCCTAAAAAAGAAATTTTTTAAGAAATCTGTTATGTGTGGGAAAGAGTAACTATACAAAGTTTCTTATATAGTAATTAAATAGTAAAATATATTAATATACAAGAGATAAATAAGTTTTTTATTGAATACTATATATTTAAATATATTTTTTAATACTTATAAGAACTTGAAAAGACATATGGATCCATAGTGCAGTGGTTAGCACTCTGTAGGTCACATCACAAGAACTGCAATCAAATCCTCCAGGGGGCAACCTCTGACAAGCAGGTAGTAATCAGTATCTATTGGTGTAACCATATAATAACTGATGTTTCCAAGTATAGCTTGTCTCACAAAGAAGTAGTGTTTCAAGCTGGTTCTATACTGGATTGTGATAAGGCTGAATGTCCAAAATCGAGTAAGATTATCCCTCGACATAGCCGCATTACCAGACAAGGTAATAAGAAGAGTAGATATTGAACTGGTAGCATATTGTTGAAGAAAAGAATGGTAAATCAACCAAGACAACCCGGTTCCCCTATCTTATAGGATTAAGATATCCATTTCAAGAATTCAAGTACGTGGCTATGCTAGTCTTTTACAGACTTTACTATCGGGAGGCCTTGGTGGAAGAAAAAATCTGTGGACCACTCTAAAGGACTTAGAAATAATCGATAAGTCCAGAATAAAGAAAATTCGATGGCCTGATAACCAGACTACTTTTACTATAAATAAAATTGTTCTGGAAAAAATTAAAAAGAAATCGCACATCTTTCTGAATAGGTAGTAGTTATATATAAAAGTAAAATAGCTATAGTTACTCATATAGATAGGTTTATTTCATACATGTATAATTTCTTATTGACTATATGTAAAAACGTATACAAGCTTGGATCACTTATACGGCATATAGCTAATAAAAGATGTAGGACTTAACATAACATGGAAAAAAATTAAAGCACACAACAACGACCCAGATAATGATAAGGTAGACATACTTGCCAAGGAGGCAAACATCACAGGCAAAGCCTCAGAAATAAATTTCATTCCTATAAAAGATAGCCAGAGTCCATGGATCCAAGAATAGAATGGACAAGTCTTAGACAACATAATATTAGAGACAGCAAGGAACCTCATCAAAGCAAGGCACATCTTCAGTTGTAGAATGCTAGACCGTAATCTAATTTCAATAAATAGCAACACAATACAGAGTATAGCATAGGCAGAATCAATGATCCACAAACCCCTATCTCAAATAACAATGGGTATAACTAACAAACTGGATCACAACACTAGATCTTTTAGACTTAGATTATGGAACTTAGAACTACCAACCAAAGACAAGTTACACAGAAGGGTAGCAACAACATATAAAGACAACCTTTGTATAAATTGTCAGCACATCGAAACAAACATCTATGCAATAATATGTAAAGGCAATGGTACAAATATCTTCAAAAAACTTCTTCAAATAATCAACGAGGAAATCAGCAGTAGAAAATAACGAACCTCCCAAAGAACATTAAACAACAAACTTAAAAAAATGGAAAGGGAATGGACTCCTAAGGAAAGAAACTACATTGCAAGGGTGGCACTCACAAAAGATCTCTTGAAAATCATAAAAGAGCATACAACAACAGAAAATCAAAAAGAAATCCTTAAAAATATCATAGACAAATTCCTAACCACTCTTCAAGATAAATGACAACTGAGATGCCAGCTCTTTTCACAATGGGAAACAAATCAAAATATAATCAAAAAAGATAAAAAAAAATGGAAAATATTAGAAAAAAGAACTACTATGCACAAGTCATACATTCCAGGAATCAACGAAATTATGAAACACTCTAGTCAACACTGGATCAACTGGAACATAATATATTCCTTTAAAACAAATTTTTATAGGAACGGTAGAGCCTTAACAGATTAGTTAAGTATATACCAGTACTTGGTAATAAGTCACATGGTAGGACTATCCTTAGTGAGTATAATTAGGTAGCTAGAGGGTTAAATTTGTATAAAATAAATTTGTATATATTTACAACAATATCTAATAAACAAGGCATAAGCTACCCAGTTAAAAAAAAAAAAAAAAGAACTTGAAATCTATTATAAGTTATTTTTTAACTTAATATATATAAATATAAAATATAAAAATTACTATACTATTAATTATATAAAAAAACAAATTTAAATAAAGATATATTATTTGGATAATATTTTTTTTATCTAATAAATATAACTATTAATACAAAATTAATATCTTTTTAAAGAGTTTTGATAACTTTATCTACTTACTGGAATTATATTTTTTAATTAATTTTAATATTATATCTTTTAAAATAAGATTTAAATACAAATTTATACTTGAAAAATTTTTTGATCAAATATTCATAAAATTAAAGTTTTCTATAAAAATTTTTAATATTTATAATTATTGATATTTTAAATAAATTTAAATATATTATTTTTTTTTTGAAAATAATAAATTATTTAATAAATTAAAATCTTAAGAAAGTTGTTTTTTTTTAATTTTAATTCATAGCCATATCATATGGCTTGATCTTTATTAAAAAGTTATATAACTATTTATAATATTATGGATTTTTATATAATAACTTATTATTGCACTGTAGTATTCTAAATTAGATCTAGGAAACAATATTTCACTTTTTTAGAGGATTGATAAATAATATCTATTTATTAAATTTATTATCAACAGTTTGTCATTGTAGATTATCTATATCATATAGATGCAAAATAATACCCATATACATTATTTTAAAAATTGGTCATTTAAAAAAATAAAAATTTATTTTAAAATAATGCCTATAGATATATTCAAAATAACACACACTTATATAAAAATATAATAATTGGCAAACTGATTAAAACTTTATTATATAATATTTAATATAAAAATTTTTTTTATTTTTTATTTATTCATAATTATTTATTTTCATAAAATTCACCTCTTTATTAGTTTTATAATTATAATTTTCTTTTATCATATTTTTTAGATCTAATTTATCAAATGTTAATATTTTATCTTCAGTTAATAATTTTTTTATACTAATATTATTTATATTATTTTCAATAATAGCTTTAAGTCAATCTGTTATTTTATAATTTTTATACTATTAGTATCTAATATAAGTCCAGTTACTTTGAATTATTTTATTAAGAGTTTAGTACTAATTTCTTTCCATGTTTCTGATACCTATTTACAAATTAATTTATAAGAAACTTTTTTGTGATTTCCATTTTTCATAAATTCTTTTTCTCTATTAATAATCTATTTTTTTTATTTTTTTTACATTTTTGTTTTAAATGGCTTATTTACTGAAACATCTGGTGATTGTAAAACACTAGTTGTTCCATCAGGTATTTTTATAACAGTTAAACCTTCTAATATTAATGCTTTCATTATATTATCATATATAACTACCATTACAATCAACAATTATTATACCTTTATTTTTAAAAAATTCATCTGGTCTAACTTTAATAAATTGAAGAATATAAGTAATAAGTATTAAACCTTCATACATATTTGCATGAGTTGCTATTGTTATAATAATATCTTCTGAAAATTTATATTTTGATACTTTTGCTAACTTGAATATAACTATTGATGGAAGCTTTTCTTCTGAAACTATATATCCTAAAATGATTATAAAATGCAATTTGTCATTTCCAGTAGTTTTAATTGGTACTTCACATATACCATAATAATCAATAGTTGAATTTCAAGATATATGAGACCACAATAATAAACTTTTTTTTAATATTTTTATTTTTTCAAGTGAATATTATAAAAAATTTTTAAAAGTTTTTGTATAACTTATATATGAACATATTGCACTAAATTGTGTTGATATTTAAAACATTCAATCCAACTATATGAAGTCTTAAAATTTTTAAGAGCTGATAATTTGTCTAATTCCTTAGCCTTTTTTTTCATTCTATATATTTTAATAGTATTTCTTTCTTTTTACATATTTTTAATAAACTTTATTAATTTTTTTTTTAATATAGGATATATTGCTTTTTAACCATATTCTTCAAGTACTTGTATATAACCTGAATTTAAATTTGGATTATTTTTAATAGTTTCAATTCAGATTTTTGCTTTCTCTATTCTTGAACATGTTTTTAATTTATTTTATAATATATTGATGCATTTCAATTAAATGTACTTTTAGAATATAATATTATTTCAAGTTTAAAAGATATTGGATAGCTTCATTTTTTGCCAGAATTCATATTTATAACTATATGAGAATAAGAAAAACAATATAATAAATTTTTATACAATATATATTTTTTAAAATATTTATATTATATTAGCAAATTATACAGTTACAAATGTTTACAACAATATTATAATTATAAAAAGTATCAAAATATATTAAGATATTGTAATAAAGTAAACAATATGTAAATATGGAAAAGTCTTATTTTTATTATTATCTAATTAATTTATTATTATATATGAAAATAAAATCTTTGTGACTTATATTATTTGTATATTTTTATAAGCTCTTGCCAAGCCTTAACAATTATAAATTTATATTAATAAAAATTATTATGAGCTAAATAATATCTATAAGCATTATTTTAAAAAAATAGTTTAAAAAGTTGATCTTTTATTTTAAAATAATGCATACTGTATATGCATATTTGAAATAATGTATAGGTATTTAAAATAATATACAAGTTTATATTATTTAGTACCTATATAATAAATTATAAATTACTAGATTAAGGGGAAAGAAAAAAAAGAAATTGAAAAAGAGAAACAATTCAAGATTATATCAAAAAAGTTCAAAAAGAAAACAATTTTTTTTTAAAAGAAAAACTGCTTAATTGATATAGTTTTTTTTGCTTTTTTTTGAGCCTCAAAAGAAATTTTCTTTATAATTATTTGTGATATAAGATGAGTCAATCCAACTGGTTCTTTATTTAAATAAGCATTGAATTGGAATATCATTCATATCTTAGATTTTAGCCATTAAAGCTTTGTTATTACCTAAGAAATTCAAGAAAGAAATTAAAATTTGAAATCCATATTACACATCTTTTAATTTTTTGATATCATGGATATCTTTTTTAAGGAACTTGAGTTTTTAAAGGATAAATATATTTGAAACATTCTTTTCAATTATCAATAATATTATCCAATACATGAATACAATTAAATATCGATTTATAAAAGAGAAGTAGGGATAAAGTCAAATGTTTTTTGTTAAAAAACATTAAAAATTTTAAATTAATAACTATAAAAAATTATTCAAGATGGTTTTTTATTGTTAAAATCTTTAATTTATAATATCTTCTAAATTTTGTTTCTACTAAAGTAAAGAGCTATAAATTTTATTTCTAAAAAACATAAGTGATCTATGAAATTTTATATACTAAATACTTTAGAAATCCATTATTAAATATGATCAATAAGAACTTGTTTATATTTCAAAAACTAATATTTTTTATGTCAATCAATTACCTTTGACAAGAATTTATACTACATAAAATTTAAGATTAAAGTGAGATAAATAAATTTTTCAAAAAACTGTAAAAATAGAAGCTCTAAAAGGACTTAAACAATCAAAAAGAAAGAAAATAAGCCTTTTTACTGCAACAAAATTTAAATTATTTAAAAAGTTTAATATAATATAACAATATTATATATATATATTTTTTAATTTTATTAGATATAAAATTATTTATATTAAATAATTATATGGTTATTTTATTATAATTAAATAAAATATCAATTTAATTTTTATATTATTTAATAATATTTAAATAATTAAAAAGTATGAATAATTATTTATTATAATTATTTTTATATATTATTTTTATTTATATTAAATATATAGTTATTTTATTATAACTAAATGAAATATAAATTTAATTTTTATATTATTTAATAATATTTAAATCATTAAAAAGTATAAATAATTATTTATTATAATTATTTTTATATATTATTTTTATTATAATAAAGTATTTATGCTATGATACTAAAAACTCTTTCTCACAGATCCCAAAATTTTTAAAAATTTTCTTTTTAGGCAATTTTTTCTAAGAAACAAAAAGTGCATGGAAGAGATGAGTTCTCATAGAACCCTTCGCAGTTCCAAAACCAACACAAGACCTAATTACAATAAGAATCTTTAGGTAAGAAGTAATGCAAAAAATCTTAGAAAAGAAATCAAAATAAATAGCAAAATGACAACTATTCTAAACAAGGGTAAAGAACCTGAAAAACTAACAAAAACTATCCAAAACCTCTTCACAAATAAATAACCAAGCCAACAACATATAACCAACCATCAAAGCTCTCAAAACCTTAGTGAAAAGGATGCAAACAGTCTAGCAATGCATACATGGAGTGATCAGATAGAAGAAATAATAATTACCAAAAACAGATTATATTCTAAGAAAGCATGTAGAGAAGAGATATTAGACATTCAAAAACACATCTATATACTAGTAAGAATTGATGACTCTGATGTAAAAATGGATGTCAAAGGAGAGAAAGAACTGGATCAAGACTCATATAAGGAAGATATCAAAGAAACATGGCAAGTTCAAAGTAATCAAAGAAAAGGCGTTTAAGACCAAGATAACTATTCGATAGGATAACAAGATATGGCAAGGAAAGAATCAAGGTAGGAATTGTAGCAAGCGAAATTTATGACACCACCACTGGCTAAAAGATCACATATCTAATCAAAGCTTTAGGAAGTTCAGAAAGTTTCTTCAATATTTGTAAAGAAAAAAAAGAGGGCATCGATCATATCACTGTCTTATTTGGGGAGGAACAGGCTGCAAAGGAGGCATGCAACCTAATCTTATCAAATACAGATAAAAAAAAATTGACACACATAACAATCACACTAACCCAATCTAAAAGAGAAAATAGTATCAGGATATGGAACATTCCTCTGACTACAAAATTCATAGAAGTACAACAAACCTTTATTAAATATGAACAAATTACCAACATATCAATGCATATAAGTCAAATGTAACAAATGAACATAATTACATTTCAAGATAAGGAAGTCAAGGAACAACTTATCCAATAATATAGTACATTAATCAAAAAAGATGCAACAAGAATAATAGATACACAATGAAATAGACAACAAATAGTAAAAAGATTCCAATACATAGCAAAACTTACTGACCTTTATCAAATACCAATGCCTTTGATCTGAAGAATTTCTGTCAACAACTTCAAGCAGAGTCATGTTACATTTCCTGCAGAATCAAATATAATAGAAAATGGTTTGCAGTTATATTTTTCGAATTGAAAAACAAACTTAAAGAAAGCTTAGAACAAGAATTTATTATGGGAAAGATCATTATTATAGTCAAGCCAATAGAAACTAAGCTTTTGCTCTATTTGCAACCAAAGCAACTAGCTTCTGGCACAATGCCCTATCAAGAAAAAAAGAGAACAATAGTTATCTTATAACAAAGATTAGGCATCAAAATTTGGCAAACTCTATCAAAAGTTCAAACTGGTTGGTATCCAATACATCAGAAAGATAGTAAGTAGAGAAATACAAACATGGAGACCCAGGCCAGGATCCTATGCAACAGCAGTGACAATTAATCCTGAAACTAAACCTAATTAACAAACTGATCAGGAACGAGATCTACTAGACAAAATTCTTAGCATGTTACAACAAAGGCAAGAAGACATCAAAGAGATCAAATTATCAATCAAGGAATTGGATAAGAGAATAATATATCTTGAGTCATATGAGGAAAATAATAATAATACAATGGAAGAAGACATATAACAAGCAAGGAAAACTGACAACCACATTGTGACAGATTCAGCCTCCTTCATTAGATCAACACCTGATATTCAACAAAGACAACAAGAACTTCACAATTCAATCAACAAGATGGATCAAAACATGAATAACATCTTCTCTGCAATTAATACCCTTGTTCCAAATAACAAACAACCTCCAACATACAAACAATAATGAGTAGTTCTAATAGCATCAATAAACCAGAAGAAGATAACTTAATAAATCAGATCAGTAATTAAAACACACTTCATATTCCAAATCAATAACTCAAACTATTAATACAACAACAAATGACAATAAAAGTCACTTTACAATAAACAATACTCCAATTGCAAATTCAAACAATATGGATCTCAATGAAACAACAGATCAATCAGATACAACTTCAATATAAATAGAATGCAATACATAATACAATATTGAACAATACATTCAAAATCTATGGAAAACACAACATAAAATATCAGAGGGCTCACAGATAGTTTCAAAAAACAAACCTGGTTTGACCTCATCAAGAGCTAAGGTTGGAATATAGTAGTAATAACAGAGATTAATGAAATTGATTAGGTATCAAGACACAGGAAATGTCTCAATTATCATACCATCTGGAGCTACCACAAATTCCAAATAGTGGGACAAGGCTTTAATATAATGATCCACAATGAAATTACAAAACAGATCTTTAAACACAAGAAACTAAATGGAATATTAATAGCAGTAGACATGGTCTTTTCAAATAAACAGACAATACGAATTATAGGAGTATACTTTCCTGCAGCAGCAATCATCAAAGAATGTACACCAGTAACAAGAACTCTGCAACAATGGATAAAGAAGGCCAGTGACAAGGACTGGCATATCATAGTTCTGGGGAATATGAATGGTATCTCCAATTCAGCTTTAGACAGACATAATAATTACAAAATCTTATGTTTCAACATTCCATCTGGATCCCATATAGAATTCTTGATTAACAGAGGCTTTAAAGATAGTTACCATATCCACAACTCCACCAAAAAAGAGTTCACATGGAAGGAATAAGATAGTAAAAGTAGAATAGATCAAATATGGCTCAGCCCTTCAGACAAATGGCAATCAAGGAATGCACGTATATAAGACATATTACAATTTCTAATCAAAAGTGACCACTAAAGCATATCAATAGAACTGGAAATATGGAACCTGGATCCAAGCTCAAGAAAAAAGGCCACAGTGTATAATTATAATCATAGATTCAATTGACAACATACTAGCATAGAACAATGGATAGCCTTTACGAATATGATGGAAAACTAACATCAAAAACTGCCCAGCCAAATATCTCAATTGACAAAAGGTGAAATATCTTTAGAAACAATATGTTAAAAGTTACCAAAAAAATATCTGTAAAATCAAGAACCATCAGAGGAAAAGGATCCATCTAGAACAAGCAGGGCCTCCTTCACTCATCATCTCCTTACAAAACTTCCTAAACAATCTGAGAAATCAATCAACAAGCACAGAAAAGACCAATCCAATTGAAGAAACTCTGATATCAAAGGTAATAAAGAATAGATTCTCTGATATATATAACATGCTTATTACAACAAGGATAGAAAAACCTGAAATGTACATCCAGGAATAGATCTTAATCCTGTAAAGAAACATTTAGGCACATAAACTCATGATTAAACATATCACAAATTATAAACAGATCAAGACTATTAAACAAAGAATAATCAAATGACAAGTCTTTCTGAAAATCAACAAAAAGGCTATGATCAATAGTATCATAGAAAAATCATAAAAACCATACATCTGAACAAAATCATCCTGCAAGGAGAGGAGACTGAAATTATTACAGATCCAGCAGAAATCAAAAAATATGTAAGACTTCATTTTCAGGAATGGATACCCCTAAGAAATGTAAGACCACTGAATAATTATCTTTTGTGAAAAAAGAAGTATGAACCCAAAAGCCATATTTATTTATATTGATATGAATTCACAATCAAAAAAATTTTTAAAAAAGAACCTGACATGGAAATCAAAGGGTGGAGCAATAAATCTGTATCTGGGCTCAACTAACTTCCTTATATTACTTATAAACATCTGAAGGAAAAAGCTAAAAAAGAAGCCTGAGAAATTTTCAATCAAATAATCCAGCAAGGTAACATCTTAGCAGAGTGGAGCAAAGGAATCCTCTACCCAATCCCAAAACTAAAGGAATAGGAAAACAACCTTGATATTACAAGACCAATTACTTTACTTGATACAGAAAAGAAAATTTTTACAAAAATCTTAACTAATAGGCTAGTCAGGTGCATCAAAAAGAAAGAAATCCTATCAGAACATAACTGGGCTGCACTTTCAGAAATAGTATACAAGACTCAATACACATAATCAGTGGCATAATAGAACATGCCAAAGAAAATAATCAGCAGGTATGGATTCTCAGCCAGGATATGTCCAAAGTATATGACTCAGTTAACATTAAAATGTTGACTCTGGCTCTTAAAAGAATAAAGATTTCAGATCAAATAATCCAAATTTTAATCAATATCTTACATACTAGACAAAACTTCATAATTACATGCTATGGCCCAATAGTGGAATATAGTATACAAGATGGAATTGATTAAAGAGACACAATATCATCACTTTTGTAATGAATTTTTTATAATTCTCTATTAACCATAATCACAAAAATACACAATAAATATACAATAAGCTCAAAATACTGTGAAGATTTAAAAAAAGGGTAGAACTGTAGGACCACTGACATTATTACCAGTGCCTATATAGATGACACAATGTGGATCACCAGCAATCAGAAAGACCTACAACAAGTTATAAATATAGCACAACAATTCTATCATATCAATGACATTCAAGTGAATCCATCAAAGTCACAACTATTGATCATAAATGGAAGAGACATAGTTATGAGCAAGGGGTCAAAATGAATGAACTTAAAATAGAAGGCTACAAACTGGGTATACCTATAAGGATTTTAGAGATATGGTATGATAGCTCTGATGGAAAAAATACTAAAGAAATCTCATAGATCAAAAAATAAGCAAATCCAAAGCCCTAATAGGAATAAAAAAAGTAATAGATAAGCAGATGCAATATATTATCAAACATGTCCTTATGCCAAGCATAAAGTACCTTTATAATGATATAGTCCTATCCTGATAAACCTACATCTACCTCATGAGCAAAATAGCTACAATATACAAATACAAATTAGGCTTCGAAATATAATTTCAAACAGTATGCTATATAATAACCAGGAATACAACTTAATGCACTTAGGGAATAGACAAGTAATATTACATCTAAATAACTGGACAACAAGAATCAATCTCAACAATATCATAGGCAACATAGCCAGACATAGATTTCAATTATTACAGAATATATACTGGTCCACAGAACTAATCACAGCTAGCATGAAACACAGTACAAACCTTACACACAATATAATTTGGCTACTAAAAACATATGATTTCAATCTCAAGCAAATAAAGAATGAAGGTCTAGCAGTAATAAAAAAAAATATTAAACCATTCAAGAAATTATGAGTGAAAGCTTCTACCAAAAACATTGAAGCAAGTTAAAAAAATACAACCTACTCTTCATAGGACATCTTCTCAATGGAGACAGACAAAAAACTTTATACTGGAATCAACTTATTAGAATCAATAGGACAGCAATACAAGAGCCAGTCCTGACATGGTTCTTGAAGATAAAAGATAAACTAGATCAACAATTAAACCTAGCAATACAACCAGCTGACTCCTTATACAATAGCTTCATTCAATGCAAGCCAAATACAATAAGCAACATCACTAGAACACATTGAATTGGAACAGAAATAAACAACCAAATTGTTATCAGCAGAAAACAAAGGAAAATAAATAATGAATCAGCAATCTACAAACACTATATACATGATGCAGATCAATTCTTACTTTTAGAATGCTCAGGCTATAATATTAATCAGTCTAACAATGGTGAAGCCACCTATAACTTCAAAGCAACAAGGCAAGTAACAGTAGAAATTCCAGTCCATTGCAGCAAGGTCTCAACACAGCAATATCCAAGTAATAAAGATTTAAACTTTAGAAGCAGAATATCATCAAATTTCTTAGTATTGAACCTGTCAGCACTAACATACTCATCATATACTAGAACAAATCAGAACACAAAAATTGAACGCACTATAGAAGATTGGCCACAAAACCACATACATAATCTCTTTGATGAGAGGAATTAATTATAAAGGAACTATAATATTAATCAAGAACTCCAGAACTATATGCATTTTGAAATATACACAAATAGCTCTATAAGCTGGCACAATGGATAACACTATATGGAAGTAGGATAGATTTTAACAACCAATGACAATAGATATTTTAACTTTTAAGGTCAAGTTAAAAACTTCCCTCCTCAACCAGAGCTGAACTAATGACTATTCTCATAATTATTAACACTCTTTCATATTATAGCAAAGTGCAAATACATATAGATAGTATGGCAGCCATCAACTGTATTCAGAAAATTAATAAGTTCAATACTACACAATATTATAAAAAACAAAAAAACTCAAACATTCTACAACTCATCAAAGAAATCTGTAAGCAAAGAAATATAAAGATGAAACTATTCAAAGTCCAAGTACACACGGAAAATATACAGAATAATTGGCAGATCCATTGGCAAAGATTGTTCAACAACAAGGGATGAGATCCAACACAAGAAATATCACAACCAAAACTGAGATTCTAAAAGAAATATACTTCTCTATATAATGGAATAAACAAAATCTGGAAGTATCAATTAAAGAAACAACCAATGAGCAATCATATAACAAACAGAAAGGATCAACAATAAAGGAAATTTCTGCTAAGTTTATGGAATGAAAAATTACATACAAAAATCAAGTTGCATCACAGATCATCTTCAATTTACAAATAATTTATGCAACAAATGTGGAGAAATAGAAACAAATATATACTCCTTCATCTGCAACACACATATGGCAATGATAAAATAATACAATTGATTGCATTATCACAAATATTACAAAACACTTGACCTAGAGCAATGTATTAAAATAGACAAACAAATTAAAGGAAAAAACATTACTTTATTATGAAAGATATTTGAAGTATGCAATCAGAGAAACTTTTCTTAGGGAAATAACTCAAATTATTCAAGAAGCAATTCCCGAAAAATAACACAGATATGATTGTTACATAGATATTAAAAACATTATCACAAAATATCTTCAAGAGCTATAGAAAAGATATTGTGAAGACTTTCAACTGTGGAAAGCACAATAAGGTATCACTAGGAAGCTGAAAAAAAAATGCAAATATACTAAACACGAAATCGAGCCATAACTCAAAAAAAGAGAAGTTACATTAAAGAGCAATTCTTATATCTAGTCAACAAATATATGAACAAAACCATCCAGAATATAACAACACTCTTTACTATTTTGAAATTTTTATATAGCACTAGCCCAACCTTAGCAGGTTAGCACCTTCAAAAAAGAGGTGACAACAAGCCACGAGATAAGTGTAGTTGAAAGATTGCTTCTTTATTAAACTATATTTGGTAAGCATAGATAGTTATAGCATTATATGTATATACTTACCAAATTTCAAATAAAGTAAGGTTGAGCCAATGTTTAAAAAAAAAATTTATGCTATGATACAAAAATAAATTAATATTTAAAAATTTTATTTTTTATCAACTTTTTATTTTAAAAAAAAAAAAAAACTCTTTCCCGCGGATCTATTTTTTCTAAAAAATTTTCTTTTATGGTAATTTTTAAAGGAAAAGAAAAGGTGAACAGAAAGATGTCCTCTCAAAGAGAACTTCATAGCAAAACAACTCAGTGGAGACCCAATTACAATGAGAACATCCTCGCGAGAGGTAACACAATCAAGTCATGCAAAGAAACAACAACACAAGTAGCAAAGGAAAACACTATAAATAAAGGAAAAGCCAAAGAAAATAACCAAAACGAAACCCGTAGGGAAGACTCCAGCACTCAAAACTTGTCCTAGAACTGGCAACACAGACCACTATATTCAGTTCACCAACCGCAACCACCCAGACCACCAACTGGAGTGAGGAAGTCGAAGAAAATATCTCAGTCAACAAAGCTCCAATAACTAACCAACCTAACAGTATCCTAATAACAATCCATGTGGAGATGACAAAAGAGGCCTCTCAAGAAACAACCAACGAGATACAGAGAGTAGCACGCATTGAAGACTTGGACATGGAAATGGAGATAGAAGAAGAAAACCAAGGTTCAACTTCACAATGGCAACAAGTCGGAGATAAAGGCAAACAAAAGGCGGATATCTGAACTACTAAACCAAGACCCCTCTCTCTTTTTGTCAAAACTACCTGCTACAGCAAAAAGAGAGCCAAGATTGGCATCCTGGCTGCAAACTTACCAGGCAAGACCACAGCTCAAAAGATAACATTCCTCATTAAGGCCCTGAATTCACCAGACGGATTAATGACTATCTGAAGTGAAAAAAAAAAAGATATCGAGCACATCATTGCCATTCTGAGCAACAAATAAGAAGCAATCGAGATCTGCAACACTCCACTACCCGATACAGACAACAAACACATGGACCTCATGGAATATACAAACCCAGTCCTAAAACAGGAAAACAGTATCAGAGTATGGGACATCCTCCTGGACACCAAACTCATAGAAGTACAACAATCCTTTGCCAAATACGAAGCGATAAGCAACATCACAATGTCAATCCAACAAATGTGGCAGACAGCCACAATCATCTACATAAACAAAGAGGACAAACATACTCTAATTGATAAATGGAGTGTCCCCCTCAAAGCAGACTCCGTAAGAGTCTTTGATGCACAATGGAATGTAGATCAAATGAAAGCATATGGTCAAACCGCAGCAAAACTCACCAATCTTCCATCAAATACTATTGCATTTGACCTAAAAAGAAATTGCGAACAAACCAAGGCCAAGACCTGCTATATCCCAAGAAGGATGTCATATCAAAGAAAAAGATTCATAGTTATCAGCTTCGTTAGCCAGGAAGACTTGAAAGCTGCAACATCTCAAGAATTCCAACTTGGAGACTTCAACTGTATCTGGCAACCAATCGAAGCCAAACTATGTACAATCTGTGACAGCCCAGATCACTTACTCAACAACTGCCCCATCAAAAAAAGAAGAACGCAATGGAGAGAATACAACAAAGAACAAGCAAACAAATTTGGCAAACTATACAACAAGTTCAGACCAGCACGTACTACTTCAATTAGAAACCAAACCAAACTGTCACATTATCACTACACCAAGCCAGGATCATATGCAGCCGCAGCTAAATCTGGCCAACGCCAATCAAGCCGGATAGAAGAGAACTTTCCAACACTAACTATCATCATGGCCTTTTTAAAAGAAATCAAACAAGAAATTGAAGAGATCAAAGAAAATATTATTAACCTGGACGAAAGGATATACAATTTAGAGGTTCTTGAAGACAATCTCACAGACACTATGATAACCGAAAATGAAGAGGAAGACTCCTTCAACCAAAATAAAATATTTAGCACTCAACTAAATGAAAAGAAGCACTCCAACATTAGAGCTCAACAACAACAAATTCACGAGTCCATAAGCAGGATGGATTAAAATATGCACAAGGCACTGAATGCAATATCAGAACTGATCCCTAGCGCAGCCTCCCCCCTCCTAGAAATCAATAATGAGTAACAC
>CAJVPT010001673.1:0-20327 GCA_910592055.1 Acaulospora colombiana | reverse complement strand
ATTTTATATAATTTTGTTTAATAAATATAAGATACCAATGATTAAAAATGAAGTTTTTTGCTTAATAATGTCTAAAGTAATAAGAATAATATTTCAAAGTTCACATTACCTTTATTATTATTTCATTTCTTGATAATTTTAATAATTTACAAATTAAATATCAATTTTTAAAAAACGATATTTTTTATTTGTTATTAACATGGAATAAATGGTTTGAAATATTTAATATAATAATTTTACTAATAAAATATTTAGCTTATTATCTTCAATGTGTAGTCTTGTTCTGTTTAAATAGTCGCGAAATTAGAAATCTTATTAAATTCAATATCCTTCCATGCACATTAGAAGCTTCGGATTTCGTGGTTGACATCGATTGCTACGATTGATCAGACTTGAGATTAAATATACGAGTATTCATATACAGCTTGGATACGTATAAAGCATTTCTGACGCTAGATACAACCTCAATACTAGTGAAGGATTTTCTGATTCACATTGTTCCGTTAATGCAGTTGATTGGATCCTTTCTTGATTCTTGTTCAAGTACCGTTTTTTTACAAGACTAATTTGGAAATAATCGTTACTGTACTATTTGTGCGATTCGTCAATACGTCGTATTGATGCCTTAATTGTTAATTAGTATATCTTTTTTTATTAGAGTTCGGAATATATCTATTAAGTAAATATTCTATGGTACGTACAGTATATAAAGAAATGTCTCGCAATTCTAGCGCCAGCGTCATTAACATGTCTGTAATCAAAAACTTAAGAGTGAAAGATGTTTGGCTCTGGGAACTTGAGAACTCCATAAAAGAACTGACCGTAAAAACATTTGAATGTGACGATTTTGAAATTATCAAAGAAATTGGTTACGGTAGTTTTGGAAAAGTATGCAGAGCTTATTCAAATAGTATTAAAAAGATCGTAGCAATTAAAGAAATAAAAATTTCGGACGAAAATACTGCAAAATTATTTCTTAATGAGGTAATGTCTCTTATTAGTTAAGAACTCTAGTGATTCTAGTTAGCATGACCAAGACATATTATCATTTGTATAGCTCAAATTGCATAAAGACGTCGACTTTGATGATAATATTCTGAGATTTTATGGAATCTCTAGGAAGGGTAATGCGTGAACTGAATTTACTCGAATATGGTATATTTTACGCATTAACAATGCATTTTACGTAACTATCCAGATGCAAAATATCTTATGGTAATCGAATGCGCTGATGGAAATTTACGAGAATTTCTTAAAGTCAACTTCAAATCATTGGAGTGGAATGATAAATTACGCATGGCCAGACAAATAACAAGTGCAATTGTCTATTTGCATAACCGAAACATTATTCATGGTGACTTGGTAATTATACGTACTTGTAGAATATTTTTGTAATTATCATGTATTAACTGTCTTTTAGCATCCAGGAAATATTCTCACTTATAAAAAGGACATAAAACTTGCCGATTTTGGGCTGTCCAAACAACTAAGAGATGCATCTAATAGCAAATCTGATGTTGCGCCACTTGGTGCAATTCTATATACTGACCCACATTGCTATGAGCCTGTTGAAAACCGTTATCCCAAGAAAACTAAAAAATCGGATATTTACAGTCTGGGCATTATACTTTGGGAGATTAGTAGCGGATATCCACCTTTTAATTCGGAGCGGGGTCCGAATTAGCCATTCAAATGTTGGGAGGTCGTAGAGAGACTAGGATAGAAGGAACGCCTTTAAAATATTCCAGGATTTACGAAGGTTTGCTTGCGTGAACTTCTTTAATTATAATAATTTCGCCAAGTTATTTAATATTGAATTATATTTAGAATGTTGGAAAAGGAGACCAGACGATAGACCTGAAATTATTAAGGTTAAAAGATTACTTGACTCGTTTGGGAATGCTGAAGCCGAAACCCAAATACTATGTGATCTGCATCATCGCGTCATCACTCAACTAAATAAAGGACTTTCGGAATCAGTGCTAATACATTGCATTAATGAGCTCATTGAGGATATTGGTGAAGATTTAGAGTATATTTATAATTTACTAATTAAATACAAGGAAAATGCAATGAATTGTACAATCCTTGGAATTTTACATTTTTATGGGATTGGAACGTCGGAAAGTAAGCCAGAAGCGTTCGAATGGTACCAGAAGTCAGCAAAAGGCGGAAATACTGACGGCCAATGCAATATAGGTGATTGTTATCTATATGGACTCGGTATTGTGAAAGATGAAGAAGCGGCATTTTATTGGTATCTGCAATCAGCTGAAGGTGGGAATCATAGAGGACAAACCAAATTAGGACATTGCTATAGAAGCGGAATCGGAACTGTAAAGGACTATAATAAAGCTTTTTTTGTGGTACCTTAGATCGACCGAAGGAGAGAGTCACCAAGGACTAAAAAATCTTGGAGATTGTTATAGTAACGGGATTGGGACGGCTAAAGATTACGGTAAGGCATTTCAATGGTACCTGAAATCAGTCGAAGGTGGGAATGCCGAAGGGCAGTGTTCTCTAGCATATTATTATAGAAGTGGAATAGGGACATCAAGAAATGAAGAGGAAGCATTCCGATGGTACCTCAAATCTGCAGAAGGAGGGAATGCTAGTGGTCAAATTAATACTGGATATCGTTACGAAAAGGGATTAGGTACGATGAAAGATGAAGGAAAAGCATTTCAATGGTACCTAAAATCTGCCGAAGGTGGGAATTACCAAGGGCAGAACAACCTTGGACATTGTTATCAAAATGGAATAGGTACCGCTAAGGATGACGTTAAAGCGTTCCAGTGATATTTAAAATCTGCCGAAGGCGGAAATTACCGGGGACAGAATAACTTGGGACATTGTTATCAAAATGGTATTGGAATCGCGAAGAATGAAGAAAAGGCGTATCAATGGTATTTGAAATCTGCTGAGGGTGGGAATGCCGAAGGGCAATATAATCTCGGATATTGCTATCAAAATGGAATTGGAATCCCTAGGGATAGTCAAAAGGCGTATAAATGGTTTTTAAAATCAGCTGAAAATGGAAGAACCAAATTAAAAAATTGAGAACTTCCTTAGTTATCTTTAGTACGTATACAGTATACAGTATCATATCAAATTCTAAATACAGTATTCGAAAAAACTTTGTTAGTTTTTTTGAAAGGATCAATTTAAAAGAATCATTCGGCATATTTGTTATTCATATATTATAGTTAAAAAATTCAACACAAAAACATTTTTATAGTATTTCTTAGTAAAATTAATTACTCCTTGCTTTGTATTTTTCATTGTGTCGAAATAGCTTGATAAATATTTTTCACTTAAAAATAGTCTGCACTTAGCCGTTTCTCGACTTACTATTCTAAAAACCGATTCTTAATAAATCATTTAATTTATAAATAGGATAGTAAGTTTACACACGTAAATAATTCGTTTTTCAAATTTATTTTTATCGACAAATATGTGCAATCAACGTGAAGAAAGCAACATCCCTGTTTTTATGCAAACTATGCCTGCTTTGAGAACGAACATGGTGAAATGGTTTGACTGGTTTCAAAAGACGTTTCGAGATAAAATTTCTGTTTATATTTTATATACTGTAATTATATATTATGTTAATGGCGTGAAGACGTAACATAGAAATTTTACGTAGTGAGACATGCAAAAGCAGCAAAAGGTATTCATCTAATTTTCTTCTTTTCTATGATATTCCTTTTTTATTTTGAAAACTTTAAAAATACAAAAACAAATAGATAAAAAATAAACTAATCGTTAATTAATCACTTAAACCTGGATAATGGAAAATTGTAGTATGAGTGTATGACCTGGTAATTAGTTTATACAGTAGAATAGTAATTGAAATAATAATAATTTTTTATAATAAAATTTTTGATGTTTGTTAAAAAAATTATAAAAATGCAAGAATTTTTCCAAACTTTTAATAAATTAATGTTCTCAAAGAAGTTGCTTATAGAGAAAAGATTAAATATTGTTACTTTGTTAAAAGAATGTTATAGTTTATGCCAGGTTTATATATATATGTTGACAAAAATTTTTTATAAAAAATCTAAACTACTTAAATTGAGATTAGAAAATAAATTGATTTTTGATCCTTTATATAAACTTAACTTTTCTATATAAAAATATTATTATTAAAAATTTAACAAATAAAGAATTCAAAACAATGACAAATATATATTATTAGTTAAAGGACTACACTACTTAAAAAATATAAGGAGTCCACAAAGCTAGTTCAGACTAAACAAAACAAAGTCTAAACTAGGTACTCTAAGTTAGATTTTGGGAACAATATTATATTATCCTGATAGATTGGTTATAATCTCTATTTATTAAAATTATCTTCTATAGTTTGTTACTATAGATTATCCTGAAAAACAATAAATTACTAAATTACAAACTTAAAAAGGGGAAAAAAGAAAAAAAACAATTTATAGCTCTCTGAAAGATTCTTATTCAAGTAAACAACCTTCTCTCAAAAGGGATCTGCCTTATTGGAATATTCTCTAAACTTTAGATTATCTGAGAAACTTAGCCCTTTCTAGATATTAAGGCTTTAAGAAAAATATTTAAGAAACTTATCCTTCTAATTATATATAAATTCACTTATCACAAGACTAGTATCAGTATTATATTTCAGTGAAATTAGTCTGATTGGTATAAAGAAGCCTTAGCAGAAGCTTTCTTTCTGAAAAAACCTTTTCAATATCTAAGGGACTTAATTAAGAGATAGAAATACTATGTTTCATATTCTTTATTTACTTTTTGATATCATAATTTTTTTCCTTAAAAACTTGCTTAGTTGAAGAGTATCTTTTTTCTTAACTTTTCTTTTCAATTACTAATAAGATTATCAAAACACATTAGTGAGACCATTAGGAGCTTGTTTATATTTTAAAAACTAATGTATTTCATGTCAACAATTAGTTTTAATAAGAATTTGTACTATTTAAAATTCAGGATCAAATTAAACTAGGTAAAATTTCCAGAAAATTGTGAAAATAAAACTTTAAAAAGGCAAAAATAATCAAAAAGTGAGAAAATAAGCCTTTTTACTATAAAAAATTTTTATAAACCTCTTGTTTTAAAAATTAAAAAGACCTTCAAGTACTTTATAGTCAGTTCCTATTCCTTTGAAAACTTTTTTATTATTGGTATCAAAGGTATTATTTCACTTTTTTTTGGTTACAAAAAGTCAATTTTTTGAGTAAAAAGGTTTTAATTAAAGAAAAATATTAAAGCAACTTTTGAAGTTATATTCCAAGTTGCTTTAATAAAAATATTTAGACTTTATTAGCAAAAAAATATAAAAGCTTCTTGCAAATATCTTTTTTGTGTGTGATCAGAGAATTAGCAGAAAGAGTTTTTACAAATATATATACATATATTTCTAAAGAATATAATTTTTTTTTAATATTAGCTCAACCTCTAGTTGGTTTTTTTATTAACTTTTATTTAGACATTATATACAATATGTACTATCTATTTCAAAACTAAAAGAAATTTAAACTATATTAGTATAAATGTTTGAATAACTAGCAAAGATATTTTCCAGTTTAGAAAACTAACTTGCCTAAATCAAGTTAGTACTATCTTTCTCTTGTATAAATATGAGAAAGAATTTAAAAATTTTTGGTTGCTTTTAGTTTAGACTGACTGTATTTGTTGGTTTCCCCATGTGGGCTTTTGATAAGTTCTGGATTCATTTGTCTTTAGCTCTCTTTTTTGTCTTTGTGATACCTTGATAGGTTTTCTATTTGCTTACTAGTTTGTATCTTGTTTGTCAAATTATTCTTGCAAACTTTTTAATTTTTTTTATACATACCTAAAGAGTCAGCTTGGCTTGCTTTTTGAAAATTTTGACATACTTTCAAACTAGTTTTGCAATGTCATTAAGAACCAGGCTTCAGGCTATCATTCTGGTTCAGAGATTGGTTTCTCTCTATTTGATCTTTCTGGCCCATTCTTAATCCAGAACTTGCTTTGTTTCTCTTTGCTTTATAGGTAAGTTATTATTATCTCTAATAGGGATCACAATTTTTATTTGAACCTAATGATCCACAAATTTGATCTGAATGGATTAGATCAATTTTAAAATTTTTGATCTGTTTGTATTCGAATCGAATACAAATTCAAATTTTGAAATCTGATCTGATTATATTTTAAATTTTAAAACCAATTGTATTTCAAGTTTTAAAATCTAGCCAGGTTCAAATAAAATTCAGCAGTTTAACTATATTTAAATGAAACTATTTAAGATAATTAAAAAAAAAACCTGGAATTTTTTTTATATTCCTTTAACACCTTTTTAAAATTTTGTGATATTTTTTCTCCCTACAACATTACTAATATTATTTACATCAAAAAATAAAATAGAATATGGTAGTTCTTGCAATGATTTTAATGAAATAAATGATAAAAGTTTTAGTTTAGATAGTTATGAATTGAATAATATCAGTAATATTGCTACAAGTAGTTTTTCAGAAGCATTATCAAATAATAAAATAAATTATAGAAGTAAAGTGTGAAATTATTTACAAAGAATTCCAATTTCAATAAAAGTAAAAAAGTTTCATATAATTATTATAGCACCAAATATAATTGCAGTGGAGACAGCACCTCTAATCTTTTCAAACATCTAGTAAAAAATCAACTGATAAAATAAATCCTCATTCCAATAAATCTTTAATCAAAAAAATTTTTAATACTACAATGGTCAGTATAAATATATTTATTAAATTTAAAACCATGATAAATTTTATTTTTTATATAGTGGATATGTGAATTTGAAAAAGTAAAACAAAATCTCATTCAATGAATTGTTATAAATCAACACCCTTTTATGATCATAGAGGAGACAGTATTCTGTACATCTATTCAATCAATCTCACAAAAAACTAAAATACCAGCTGCTGCATTTGTTAAAACATATATAATGGATTTATACTTGACTGATCAAGAAAAAATTAAAAAATTTTGCAAAAAGTGGAGAGCCGTATTTATTTATCCTCAATATTTGAACATCAACTTCAATAAAGTTATTTTTAGCAATAACTGCACATTTTAACAGCAGTAATTGAAAAATGCATAAACATCAATTTTTATGTTTGGCACTCATGGCACATAATTATTTGGCAGCACCTATAACGAGTGTTCCATCAGAACAAGTCTTTTTGACAAGCAAAAATTTAATAATCAATAAAAGAAATCAGCTATTAGATAAAACAATTAGAATATACATGTGCTTGAGGTTATGGTAAAAAGGACCTTTAGCAAGGAATGCTTGCAATTCATTTTAAATTTTATTTTTTTTGTTGTATTGTTTAATGTATTATTAGAATAATATTCATTGTTTAGACTTTTTCTAAGATAAAAAAAAATTTTAATGAAACAAGCAACCTGTATATTGTAGCATATATATAATAATAATGCTTTAGCATCCAATATAATACTAATATAAACCAATTGATGCAAGTTGCTTAATTGTTTGGGTAGATAGTAATTGTTAAAAATTAATTAATATAAAAGTGATTTATGATAGAGAAACACAATTGGACAATAAATAAAAAAATTTTTTTTTGATTTTTTTGTTGATTTTTTATTTTGTTTTCTTTTATTTTTATTGCTTTACCATCCCTACTGCTAAGTATCTTGCCTAGAAATTTTTTTTTTGCCTGCAAATATTTTTTTTTTTATTTCTTACTAGTTTTCGTAAAAATGTATACACCTCTTTATATATTGACTAAACAATTGATTTTATTTAAATATATATAGCTGCCTGCTATCACATATTTATAATCAAAGGTATATTTTTATTGCTTGCTAATATTTTTACAGCTATTACATTAACTACTTTTGCTTTTGCTGCAACTGTATGCTCAATTTTTTCTTTTTTAAATCAATAAACTAATTCCTTTTTACAACTATTTTAATTGGCATCTTTTATCAGCCAAATAACCTGTCAGCTTAATTATAATTCAAACCTTTATATCAATTCACTGTCCCCATTACATTTACAGTCAAGTGAGTATAAAGCATTCGATATTTTGTTGCTACTATACCATATATTTATTTCAAAAACACTGGTATAGGCAATATGATACATATCTTGAAGAAACAGAAACAAATCGAAGCTAATGATGAGTAAATCAATTTAAGGAGGGAACAAAAATTAAAGAGCCTTTTACCTGGCAAGTCTATAAAGTTGCCTTATATAGGAAACCCTGAACTAATACTTGTTGGCTGGCCTTCATAAAAGTATAACTAGCTACTATTAATAAAGTTCGATATTGCTTCCAGTGGAAAATCCTGGATTAATATATTAAATTTTATCAATAAAATGCTAGATAAGCTTAAATCTATTACATTGCTGCTACTATCTTTAGTAGAAAATCCTGAACTAAAGCAGGGCTCTTAAAAGCATTTAAGTAGATATTTGTATAGTTGCAAGTTGGATTGTCAACAATTTAACTTGCAATTAGGCTATCGATTTCCTGTTGCACTGGCAAGTTATATATGTATATATATAGTTAATATCTGTTTTTCAAATATATATAGAAATTTATATTGCTGCCCTGTATTTTTTTGTGTTATTGAAAAATGATAACTCTGAAGAGTATGTCACCTGCTTGCAAAGTTTTTCCACTAAATTAACAAGTGTTCACCTGGCTGTGTCTGATTCTAATATCCTTTCTTTTTTTTTTCCCCCTGTCAGGCTAGGTATGTATACTTTATTAAATATATGTATACTTTACATTAGAGAATGTATAGCTAAAGCTTAGTCTCTACCTAATTCACTTATCTCTATTTTAAAGAATTATTAAAATACTAGGTACAACTTCAGGAGTGATTTATCATTTCATTAACAGTTCAAGTAAAGATTCTTTCAACTGTTAACTTCATTGCTTGCAGGTTACTATTGCAGATTACTCTGTGAGGTTTTAACAGAATCTAAAATCCAACCATTTCATTCTATACTCCACTTTTCTTGTGAGAATTTCTCAGAGACCTTGATCTTTAAGATTTCCTTCTTCAGATAGTGGTTCTTTTTTCTTCAGAAGTATACTTTTTTGACTTGAAAGACATGGAGGTCTTATTGTCTTGTTCTCTCTATCAATTCCTTGTGTTTTTTCTTACTCGATTATCTTTTTGCATCTCTTGTTCCAGACTTTTTTTCAGACTTGATTATAGACTCTTCATTGTATTTTTATTATCCATTTTCTTGCTATTCTTTCTAAGTGTTTATCTTAACATTTTAGGTCTGCCATTTCTAGAATAAAATCTACTCTTATAAGGCCAGTACAGAAACTTAACATGTTCTGGCTAGTTTTAAAAGCCTGTTTTATTACTTTAGAGATCCACTTGTCAAATTCTCCTATCTCTTTTCAGTCATTGATAATCAACCTGAGATTTTTCTCTTTAGCCTCTCTCTTTCTTTCCCTTAGTAACTCTTTAAAGTCTCTGATGATTCCATTTACTCCTTTATTCCATGTCTTATTTAGTTGGTTCTTATAGGCTAAACATTCTAGCAAATGTTCTAAAGTTTTATCTTATTGGCTACATGCAATACATCTTGCTTATTTATATACTATAGGTCCGGTCTTCTTATAGCCAACTTACTTAATATAGGTAGCTCATTATTGACTAGTTTAATTAGAAAGCTTCTTTGTTGGGATTGTTTAAAAGATGTATTCCACGAGTACTCATTTTTAACTCTTTCCCATACTAGATCCCATGTATGAGCCTGGTGTTCTGAAATATGCTAACTCCATTTTTTCTCAGTTATGTTTTGTTGTGTCTACTGATAGGCTATTGTCTTATTATTGATATTCTAATAAAAAGCCTAATTGGATCATCTAGAATCATTCCTTGCCACTTGATTTCAGTAATAATTTTGCGTGAAATAAGATCTTTCCATCAATCAGCAGAAATTTTAGAACTTCTTTAGCTAAGGTATCTGCTTCTTTATTATAAGGATCATTTGAGTATGCTTTGACTTTTGTAAGCTTTAAATCTATATTTTCTTCTTTATTAGTTCTACTATACATGCCCAGAAGGACCAGTTTTTTTCTTTGAGCCATCTCTTGTGTATCCTTTTTGATCTTCTTTTTCTAAAGATTTCCACTTGAAAATACGTGCCTGACTGTTTGTAAAGATCTTTATCATGCTTTCAATTAGAACTATTAAGAGTGTTATTATAATTGCTACCAATTCCACTCTTGTAGATGAGGGCTATTTGTCTACTCCTGTTTGAAACTTGCTTTCTCTTCCATATTTATTGATCTGAATCCAAGCTGCTTCCATCTTCATTTCTTCTTTAATATTTTCTCTGATAATAGATTCTTTCCAGGTTTCAACATCCACATAATTTATTCTATCATTTTGGGTCTTGAAAGGGCTTTGGTCTCTGTAAATCACTTCTTTAATACTTTTTTCAAGTGCTGACCTGTGATTGGAAATTTTTAAATCTCATATTCTTCTAGTGGACTTTTTCATGTTGAGGTATGGTACTATATATATCTCTTTTGTTCCTCTTTCTATGATGCAGACACTATTTAGTGTTATGCTTTCCAAACATCCTAAGCATTTTTATAAATTAGTTTCTTGATTATTATTGGTACTACAACAGACAAAGTGTTCCACTATCATAATATTTCTCTTTTTTTCTTGTCTTAATTTTCCCCAAGTTACTTGATTTCTTTTGCTTTTTATCACTATCCATAATTTTTTCTGCTTGTCTCAATTAGGTTCTATTTTGGAATATTATAGTTCCCATTTTATATAATTTTCTCTCCAGGATCTTATGAGCTGCTTTATTTGTTCTTTTGAAAGATTTTTGGATATAATTTGGAACTATTCTGGTATAGGTCCTTTGCTATATCTTGCAAGAGCTGAAGCATTTGCCAGTCTCTTATTTTTTTGATTTCCTGATTAATCAGCTGGTCCAGGTATATCAGTTGATTGTTTCTGAGTGATGTTATGACTTTTTTATATTCTTCTGATGTAAGATATTTTCCTATCCAAATATTTCCCTTTTTCTTTTAAAGATATCTTGCCATTTCCAACTATAAAATATTATTTACATGTCTTTTGCAATTCTGGTCACTTGGAATGTGAAGTTGCCTTTGTCTGTTAAGTGACTTAAGGATTTGTAGGTTAATAAATTGAGTGGTTCCTAATTTTTGATTTGTGCTTGTTTTAGTCTAATAATTGATGTGATTCCTGCTGATCCAGGATCATTTAGTCTATTGCAAAGTCTTGACACTTGACTTTCTCTTTGTAGCATCCAGATACTTTTCAAATTATGAATTTTTGGATGGTAAATTACACTGTTGGGCATAGATCTGCACAAACTACTCTTATTCTTGAAAAGTTTTTCATATGCCATTGTCAGAATGTTGTATATTTTCTAAGACAATATATTATATTGTATTCTGAATTCTATTCTAGATATTAATACTTTATTCAGAATATAGAAAACTTGTTTGTCTGTCATCTTTTTATATTTAAGGACTCTCATGACTATATTGATCTCTTTAAGCACTCATTCTTTAAGTTCTATTGTGTTTTTTGATTACCCATTCAAATTCCTAAGAATCTAGCCTGTTCTGTTCTATTAATCTCTTTGATCACTTCTTCTTTAGTACCTACTTTCACCTCTTCCAGATAGCAATTAGAATTGTTAATAGTAACCAGGACTGATTTGTTGTTATTTATTTGGAAATCATTGGCTTTGAGAAGATTCTTGCAGTTTTCAGGATCGTTTCCATATCTTCCTTAGATCTTGCTATCCATATTGTATCATCTATAAAGGCTATAGCTGCGTGTCTTGATTCTAGCCTTCTTATAGTCTGTTTTTTTTAGATCAGGGTTCCATATAACTGACATTTTGTACCCTCTTTGTATATCATTCTGGATTTTGCAAAGGAGAGGATTATAGAAAATTCTTCAAAGTAGAGATGAGATGGTTTCCTTTTGGTCAATTCCATCTTCAGTTACTATTAATTCTGTGAGATTATATTCAAATATAACACAGAATTCTCTATTTTTAAAGAGACTTATTATGATCTTTATGAAGCCTTTTGAAGCTTTGATTCTTTCCATTGCTTTTACCAACATGTCTAGACTAATTATATCATATGCTTTGCAGTATCTTAAAAAAGTATCCACAGTTCCTTTTTGTTTTCTCTGGCATCTTCACAAATGTTGTTGAGAATTTGAATTGGTTCTGTTGTACTTTCTCCTAGCAGCCCTGCATAGTTCAGACCTTTGAGAATATTATTAGTTTTACAAATATTCCCCATTCTATTGGTAAGGATTTTAGGAAAACACTTTCTTATGATCTCTAGTAAGACAATAGATCTGATATTTAAAAGTTCACAACCCCAAGGTTTTGGTTTGGCTATAGGATATATATGACTTTGTTTCCATTGTTTCAAAGTAACTTCCCATTTTAAAAAGTTATTTAACATTCTTCTCAAGAAATTTTTTCCCTCTTGGCTCAACCTTTTCAGCATTTCATAACTGATTTGAGATTTTTCTAAAGCTTTGTTGTTGAGAAGTGTCCTCAGCATTTTACTTAGTTCTTCCTGTGAAATTGATTTAAATAGTTTGTTATACCAAGCTGTTTGGATATATTCTCTTGGTTTATACTCTTTTTTCCACTTTTTTGGTAAACTGTTATAGCTAGTATTTCTTTTTCTGAAGGCCTCATAGTGAAACTATCTTATTTCCTCTATTATTTTATCTTTTTATATTATGATATATTTATTATTCCTCTATTTAATCTTAACCCTATCTAATACTATTTTACTTTTTGTTCGATTGATTAGGGAGCTGACCACCCATCTCTGATTGTTTCTCAAATCATCACATCTCTGTTTCAAAGCAGTTTTAATACTATCTCTTGTTTTTTTGACTTTCAATCTTTGATATATAAATTTGAAACCTTCTATAGTATCTTGAATATTTTTTTTCAAGAATTTCTATGTCATATTAGAGATATTATACTGGGTACAATAATTTTCAATTTGGTGATTTGGATTGTGAGTACTATTATATTTTTCTATAGCTAAGCTAAGGGCCTGTAGCTTATCTATTTCTTTTGATGTTTCTGCTTTATTGTAAAGTCCTTTAAGTTGTAGTGCTTTTCTATAGCTAATAAATTTGGTACTGTGTTTGTAATGCTTTTCTTCTGACTGGAGTATTTTCTTTGTTATCAATTTGTTAAAGGCTACTTTACATAGCAGTTTCTCAAAAGTTTTTCACAGTTTGTTTGCCTGATCCTCCTTTTTATTCTGATTGGATTCTTCTTGAAGCAAAGGTTCGAATGATGTTTTAAATTTGTGATTTACAATTTCTCTAAAGACTTGTCATTGGATGGAGATGTCCCCTTTATATTAATTCTCCTTGATATATTTATAAAGGATTTTGTGATTCTGCTTCTTGTGAAAAGATCTTTGTCATGTAGTATTTTTAGAAGTATAGTATGGTCACTTTCTGTAATATCTTTCATGTCTTGATTATCAAATTGGAGTAATAGATAATTTGTTAGACTAAATGAAATCCAAATATAATCTATTCTACTATTACTTGTTAGGTTTCTCCTTGTTGAAGTTTTCTCTTTGCCTTCCCATATAACTTGCATATCGATAAAGTCCCATTCATCAAGAAAGTTAAATAATGGAAATTCATATATCCTTTCTTTTTCTAATGTAAATATATCAAAGTATATGTACTTGCTGTATATATTTTATTAATACTAATAAAAAAATAGAAAAATTGGTGGGAAGAATTTGTGAGGTTTCTAAGATTTTACTATGCCAATAATGTAGAAACTACAGCTGCTTTGAAAGTAGACATTGATGAATTGAAAACAATAAAATAAAAACATAAAATTTTTGTAAGTCAAATAGTTTTAATAATAAAAAATTTAGTTAATACCTTTATATTTTTAGGTAATAAAGATCCTGATAATACAAAAACACTTTGCTGATGTCTACAACATAAAAATGATATTTCTTGGATTCCTGTCTAAATATAATGTAAAAAAATCAAAGAAAAGTGGGTGTATGAAAAAGTAAATCTGCTGCCTTTACATATACAAGCCATTGATGCTGCCTCCTACCTGTCAAATATAATAAAAAAAATGAGAAAATTTTAATTCATGACAAAGATTCAGACAAGATATTTGCTATATATAGTAATTGGATTGGACCCAAAGTTTTAAATATTATGCAAGATATAGTGCTAGAAATGTTTCAACTATAAAAAAGGATTGCCTGATCTGATGATATATCAAACTTAATCAAAGAGCATTGGAAGCTGCTGGGTATATAAAATTTATATATGTTTAATTTCATACTTATGTAGTATTGATAACAAGTTTTAGATATCTGTTGACAAGAGAATATGAAATTTTTACACATTTTTTCAATATATCAAAAAAGTTATGAGAAACAAGCCGGCAGTACCCATATGAAGAAAAAGTTGTCACAATGAATAGCCTCCTGTTTAACTATGCAATGAGTATTTTTTCTGCTGATATGACTTTGAAAATACAGTAAAAAATTGTTGAGCTTGAACTTTCAAGGTTAGATAGAAACAAATATAGAGTAGTCAAAAAAGGTATTTTAGTTTTTTATAACAAAAAAGAAATCAAACTTAACCATTCCTTGGGTCTCTGTAAAGCATATATATCCTGGAGATATAGCAAATTTGTCAATACTGATACAAATTTCCTGGACCATACAATTGTAGCCAGCTGCTTGAGAGGAATTCACTTCAAAAGTAATCCAAATTTACTTACCAAGAAGGAGATTTTGATAGAAGCAACTTCCACATAGGTAAATAGAAATAAAAATAAAGATTATAGATATTTTTATAAAAATAATAAAAAAGTTTGAAATATAAAATATTAAGTTTTTATTTAAATTTTTATACAAGACAACACTATTTTTTGCTGGCCGGAACATGAGTTATATGACACAAATGTTTTGACAAGGAAGGTATAACTAGTAGTTTATCACAAAACCTGGCAAAAAAACAATAACAGCAATTAAAAAATGAAAAGAAGAAACTGAAAAAGAAAAACATATAAAGAATTAGCAAGAGTAATTGCAACAAGATCTCTTTGCTTTACTAGTACTGAAAAAATAGATAAAAAAAAATCAAGGTAGTAGCAGTACTATAGAAAATTTAAATTATACAGATGTATATTTTAATTTAGAAGAAAATGATTGTAAATGGCAATAAATTATAAATATCAAAAATATAAACTATTAACTAAATATTTATAAATAAAACTTAAAGATGGCAAGTAAACATTAGGTAGAAACTTTTCCCACTCACATTAAAATTTCTAAAAAATTTACTTTTATGGTAACAATCCAAAATATTGAAGAAAAAACAAAATGCTTGCAACGAACTCCCACAACCAACATGTTATGAAAGTCAACTAGGGAAAAAAACCCAATGGTTAGCTACACAGGTGAAAAAATCATTACAGATAGTGATAAAATTTTCAAACTGCTCTTGAAAACCAAACTTGTAAGCAAATACAGTCCTCTGATTGGCACCAAGAAAAATTGTACAATGACTGGAAAAGAGAAAGCAAAGAAAATATCAGAGATCTCCCAAGTTAATATATAATGTACAAATATTATAGAGCTCAAAACCACTGAAGAAGACAAAGACCCAGACCAAGTGATGACATCTCAGGTACCTTAATTCTAACAAAGAAAAGAGAAATTGAGACAAGACCATATTCCCCATTGACAGTAACTTCAATAATGCTAACAACAAGAGAGGAAAAAGAGAATCAAATGAGCAACAAAGATATCTCTTTAAATAATTTCAGTTATAACATCACTTTCAAGAAGACAACAGGAGGAACAAAACAAGCAAGTATCCAAGAAAATAACATCACACTCCATTCAGGAAAGGTGTTTATTGAACTGGAAACAGTACTGGGTATCTCAATAGAAAAAAAATTTAGCCATATTCATAACAAATTGGAGCACCTAACATTCTGAAACACATTCGCACAGAAAAATCAATCAGAACTCCAACAATCACAGCTATTTTCAATAACTACTATAAGGCTACCACTGCATATGAGATCTAGGTTACTGTCAATAAAACTATCAAATTTAGACTTGCACCAGAATTTGGTACTACTGAAAGTAAAACCTGTTCCATGAGAGTTTAATACATCCCCAACCACTTCCAAAAAAAAGATATTGCTAACCTTTTCCAGGACATAACTAGATCAAGTACATCACCTAACAAGCAGCAGGACAAGTCAAAACTGGTATAGTCCAGTTCAAAACAACAACTTCTTATGAAAAACATATCCAAAAATGGGCTATCTATAAAGACACCATTTGTATAAGGACCTTCCTATTGGTTAAAACTTACATCACAAGAGAAAAAAGAAACTATTACTGTGCTACACTGCCAAACCTGCCATAAGGAATCTCTGTTAAAGAGCTCAAAGGAAATAATTGAACAAACAAAAGCCAAAGCAGTCTATATTTCTCTAAACAATAGAAATCAAAACAAAAGGTTTACTATTCTATACTATAAGAATGAATACGATTTGAATAAGGCAAAAGAAAAGATTTCCAACTCCAAGACATAAAATTAATCTGGGTATCAAAAACAATTAAGCTATGCTTTGGCTATGGAGCTCACGATCACGAATACACTCAATGTATAACAGCAAGAGAAAGCACAATACAAAAAGATAGAATCAATAGATTTGGATACCCAAGATTAGCAACCAACAGAAGAGACTATCTTCCCACTCAACAAGATAGAAGGTTCATACTTAGGACCCCACTATTGGATGCACATATGCTAGTATTACCAGGGGAACCCATTCAACAATAGATACAGGTAGAATATTTGAAATTCTTAAACAACTACAAATGGATATGCAAGTTATTAATCATCAAGTATATACAGTATACTAGACAAAAGAGTTTCGGCAATCAAAGAAAGTCCTTATATCAAAGTCTAAGGACCAGCCATTACAGTCTCCACTATGCAAAATGAGCAATCTCCAAGAAGCTCAAATTTTAGAACCCCATCACACAAAAGAATGGATATTAGACAGCAGCAAGAAATGATAAATAAAAGAATCAACTGAATGGAATTCACAATGGAATCAATGATGAAAGAAATGATGAATTGCCTGGACACACCCATCAATGGAATAGATCACACTGAATTGATCTCCTCCTTCCTCCTAAACCATTATAATTAGAAAACCTCCAGAAAGCAGTGCCTACAATAGATAATATGAAGGAAATAACAAAACCAATTAACTATACAATATTTGAAAAATAGAAACCTTAAACATAAGAGGAATAAATACTGAAGTAGACAAGTTAGCAATCTTAGAATACAGCCAGGAACAACAAATGGATATATTGGGAATTACAAAGATCTGGATGCCAGGAAATTGAAAATGATGAAATGAAGAAGAACATTATCAAATAAAGTCAACAACATCAACACATCAATTATATAAAACAGGAATAAGTATGTTGATCAAAAAAAGAATAGGCCACACATATTTTTAGATTCGAGGAATATATCAACTGAGGTCTTTCAATAGACTTGGCTTTCAAAAGACGAATCCAATATAGAATCATTACTCTATATAACACATCGAACACATCGAATAAACAAGACAGAAAAAGGTTTTTACAATGGTGCAAAGCACAAATCAGCAAAGTCAAAAGCAACAACATGTATATTATAGTAATGGGAGACCTCAATGAAGTAGCAAACTATCAAATAAATCGCACATTAGAAAAAATCAGAGAAAACAAACCACAGCACCTAATCGATATATTAGTAATATATGATATGGTTAATATGTACAAACAAGTTCACCACTAGAAAACAATCTATATATATAACAGACCCAAATCAAACTATAGTAGCAGACTAGACTATATATGGGTATCTAATTCACTTTAGCCAAACATCATTAATACTGAACACCTAGATGTAGATATGGTAATCAAGAGTAATCACAAAATAGTTATTACCCACCTTAGCATACTACATATCATATTAAACAAGCTATCAAACAGGAAAAATAACAAGCAAAACAACATCGACTACATCAATTCAAGCCTCAAACAATAGGCAAAATTCACAAAGGTAATAGAGGAAAATTTAAAGGCTTTCCTTCAAGACAACAATAAAACACTAGAAGAAATATAGAAACATTTCAAGAATTCAATAAAGTTAATAGCAAAGGCCTCCTTGAAAAAGAAATGCAAAAAGAAGAATACTGGAACAATACACAGATCCAGATACAAAACAATTATGCAAAAATCACTTAAGATAAGCAATCTCTACAGAAAGTGTGCAACATGACTAATGAATCCAGATTTGCATACATCTATCACAGAAACGCAAATCTCAGAATTATGAAGAAAATCAATACACCAAACACACTACTAACAGAACCTCTTCTTTTTTTGAAAACCATAGTAGGCAAGAAAGATGAATTGCAGAAATGGTTATCAGAGACAAAGGAGATCTGGGAAATAGAAACTAAGATAGCAAAGGTTACAATCAAAAGAGAAAACGGGAAGACAATACAAAAACACATTAAACAAAGATATAAAAATTTAGAGGAACACCCAAAAAAAATGATCAATAGTATTCTGAAACAACATCTTAAAGTTATCGACATAGAAAGACTTATAGAACAGAAAGCAGTGAATAAAATTGAAATAATTACAGACCCCACAACAATCAAAAATAAAATATAAAAACACTATCAGAAATGGACAAGCCTCAGACAAATATTGAATATAAAGAACTTCCTACACTGAACAAAGCAGTACAGACCTAAGGAGACAGTTCAGGAAAGTTGGTTCAGCAATACATTGCTTCCAATAGATATAGCAGAGATAAGAGAGGCAATCCAAGAAAAGAAAAGGTACAGTGCCCCAGGACCTTCAAAAATCTTATATATACTCCTGAAAGAACTTGGGAAAGAAAGAGTTAAAACTATTGGAAAGCCTCTTCAATGAAATATTAAAAACAGGTAAAGTTCTAGAAGACTGGAAAAAAGGGAACATATATTCAATACCAAAGATCAAAAACTGAATGAATAACATCAATAACATCTGATCCATTATACTACTCGAAAAAACAAGAAAAGTATTCATAAGTATCCTGAATACAAGACTCACAACTATTTGTACCAAACATGAGATTTTGTGCATCAACAACTGGGCAGGCTTACCAGAAGAAAATATATAGGAACCAATCCACATCCTCAATAACATCATGAAAAAAGTTAGAGAATGCAAAAAAGAGGCCTGGATTTTCAGCCAGGATATAAGTAAAATATATGACTCAATGAACAAGGACATGTTAATCCAGACCCTCAGAAGAATCCAAATACCAGCCAAGATAATCAAAATACTTAAAGATACATTGGAAAATAGAAACAACAGAGTAATTATAGCACATGGTCTCACTAAAGAATACCAAGTTCATGACAGAATAGATCAAGGAGATACCATCTCTCCCTTCCTCTGAAGAGTTTACTATGATCCTCTATTACAAGAGATTCAAGACATACATATTGAATATACAATAAAAACAAAAGTTCTCCTAGACCTGACATTATCTAGTCAAAAGGAAATTATCAACAAAAGAATAAAACAAACAAAAATAACAGTGATAGCATATATAGACGATACCACGTGATTTACAAATAGTAGATCAAATATGCAAACAATAATAAACAAAGTCTCAGAATTCCTAAGGATAAATGACATTGAGGTCAATAGTGAGAAATCATCCCTGATCTGTCTAAATGTGACTCAAAAACAAAGAGAAGAAAACATAAAACTCAATGGAATATGGATTTCACCACTCAGAAAAGATGAAGCAACAAGAATTCTGGGTATATGGATAACAGAAAATGGTAAGAAGACCCAACAAAAAAATATAATCAAAGAAAAGGTAGACATCACAACTAGAACACTGACTTGAAAAAAAATTATGAATAAACAGACATGATATATCATCAACCAGGCTATTTTTCCTGCAATCGAATATCTCTTCAATGACTTAGTTCTATCCGAAAAAGAGTGTGACAAGATAAGTAACAAAATATATATATATATATATATATTTTTTTCGCTGACTCAGCCTTGTTTATTAGCTTTGATAAAGTAATTTACAATACATATTGTAGGAATTACAAAAGAAAACAGAAAGTATTCTATATATCATTTATGCTACTAAACTTCCTAAGACCATTGTCTACCAGATGG
>CAJVPT010001672.1:0-20327 GCA_910592055.1 Acaulospora colombiana | reverse complement strand
TTACTAATAGTATACATAATACTTTTCACAAAACATATTCAAACACCAACATCAATCAAATTTATCCTTCTTATATTAACAACTCTTATTTAATTTATTGTTCACTCCAGGAATCTTCTTCTACTTTCAAAAACTTTTGGAATTGATTTAAAGTTGAATTTGTTATTACTTCTTATATTCTTGTAACCCAATATCATTTTAATCAAACTATTACTGCTTCTACCTTTCATTTTGAATCCACTATCATCAAAAAATTAATTTTTACTATCCGATACATGCATATTTATTCCTTTGATAACATTTATTTGAAACTCTTATCTGCTATTACACATTTCAATTTCTTTACTGTTGATCTCCTTGAACCATCCAATTTACCTGTTGATGATATATCTTGAATAGCTTACTTTTCTTTTAGCCCATACAAAACCTACAATTATTTCAAAAATCTTATTTTTCAATGAACCTTTACATCTTGAATCACTTTTTAACCCATATATTTCTACTTCTTCTTCTTCTTCTATTCTATCTACTCTATCTATTCCTCTTAATAATATATATACCCATATGATAATGGCAACACCCAAGGACATCTATGATTATTTTGAACAATATTCTTTGTCTTCACACTCCAATATACTGCGAGTGGAACCATTCTCTGGTAATAGAACCCAGGATCCTATCACTTGGTTGACTTCTTTTGAAAAAGCCATGATGGTTAATCAGTGGGAAGGCAAAAAACTCATCTATATGCTCAATGCCCACTTCCAGGATGAAGCCGAGGAATGGTGGATAACATACTTTGAGAACAATAATACTGATACTGATGCCATGAAATGGAAGGCCATCTCTAAGGAATTCAAACAACAGTTCTGTACCCAGTGATTGATCAATAAATGGACACATGATCTTGAAAAACAAAGGCAAGGACCAACTGAATCTGTGACTACTTACCATGCCACTTTCAAAAAACTTCTCAAAAAGGCCAATATTGAAGGTGACATAAGTCCTAGCCAACAACTCCACTATTATATCAGGGGATTGCTATCACACTTGGCTCTAATAGTTTCCATAAACAATCCTAATGATGTAACTGATGCACACAAACTTGCCTTGGCTTATTAAAATAGTCAGGACATAAATAATGATGAGGAACTACACAATCTTGCCCCATTCTCAAGGAATTTAAAAATGACTTCTTTGAAATCTGAAGACCTTATGGATACCTTTACCAAAAAGTTTGAAAAACTTCAGTTGAACTTGACTGAAAAATTTGAACTTCTTTCTGCTCAAGTGGAAAAATAAGGTTGTCACCCAAGGCAACCTATCTCTAACTCTATAAATAGGTCTAACTCTTTTCAACTTGTATGTTTCAGGTGCAATGAACCAGGACATCTGGCCAGGGAATGTATGTCTGAAAAGGTTTAAGCAAACTCCTTTAGGTCTAGGAAACCTTTAAATTATCTTACCATTGAGAAATCTGAAAAGGAAGTCAATGAATCTGAGTATGAGGAGAAAGTCTATATTGATCAGTGCAATCAACCCTATATTACTAATATGAGAGAGGCCAAGCAAAAGCAAAAGCAATCTGAATCAAATAAGGAATTAAACCTATGCACCAGGAAAGTTCCTAGGATTTCACCAATGGAAACCCATGACTTTGAACCTGAAGCAATTGCAACCTCTCCTACTATCAAACCCAAAAGAACCAAAATCAAAGCCCAACTATCTATTGTGGACCAGCTGCCCAACTATGACATTTCTGAGGATATTCTAAATCTTCCTGCTAAAGCTACTCTGGGACAAATGTTGCAATATCTCAATTAGCACAAAAACTTGGTGAAAATTCTCAAGCGATCTAAGGTACCTGTTGTTATGGGTCACGTGGGTGATGCGATTTACACGTAACAGTCTAGAATCCAAAAACCCCAAAAGTCTGGCATGAAAGATTAAGTGTTGCAAGGTAAGAAACTATAAATAAGGCTTGGATACTGATAAGGGAACTATGTGTATTTAAAAAAGTATGGAAAGTTTAGCAAAGCTTAGGGTTAATATAGTCGATTATAAAGTAGATAGCCATTGTTAGTTAGAAAAGTATAAATAGTTTACCAATGTATACCAAAAAGGCAGAGCTGAATGTATTAGAGAAACAGCCCTCATTGAGAATAGAGATAAGAATTAGTGAGATACCAAAGAAACAGAACGCAATAAAGAGACACTTACCTTCAGCCAAGTCAATCACCACGCCTCTGCCTTCCTTAAGTGTTCTTTATAGGAGGCGTTCTCTTCTTTGTAAGTATTCGTGAGATGTCTGGGTTATGCGAGGTGCTATGGTTTAGCGACGGACTCGCCGAATTAGCCCACGACAATACACAAATTCAATTGCGAGTCTATACATTTACGAAAGGAAAAAAACACTATGACTCAATATTCTATTACTAGAAACCTTGTGACTTGTTGCAGTCCACCATGGTGGGAGCTAGCATGTCAAGACTCTACTAGTACTAATATTGATTGAAAAGAAAAAGAAGGGGAAGTAACTGTTGTTGAGGGTGTTCTCTGTTATAATGTTTGTGAGTTCTATGTATAATTGCCCAAACCTATCCTTAAGGTATTTGTTCAGATCTATTTGGACTCGTTCAGGCTCTGGATCTGATTCGAAGGATTTGATGGCTTGTGTGGTTGGTGAGTCAGGACTTTGTAGTGTTATTTGATAGTTGACTGTGTTTCGTTTGGCCTGTCCCTTCTTGCACTTGAGTTTTTTCCCTATGTTTTGGCTTTTTTCCCAACTGATTATAATGTCACATCTCCATTTCCATGCTTCTTACTTGGCTTGCCAAAATTTGTGTGTTGCTTCTTTGATTGCATCTAGTGCTCTAGTTCTGTCTTTGGTTATAGATTCTGCTACTTGGATCATGCCATGTGTAATGACTCCCCTAATGATATCCTTCCATTCAACTTGATGCCAGGCTTGAATATTTTCATTATACTCCTGTGTTATTGATGTTCTTTTCCATTTATTTTGAATCAGTTCTGTCTGTTTGCCTTTAGCTCTTGCTGCACTTTTCTCTGTTAGGGCTTGTAGGTAATCTTCCTGGAGTTTTGTTTGTATTGTGCCACATTGGAAGATATAATGGTTTGTTTCTTTATGCTATTTACAGATCTTACACTTGTCATTCAAATATATGTTAGGGTATCTTTCATTTAGTTTATTCATGGTAGGTAGTTCTCCTATCCATGTTTTGATTTTGAAGGAACAGTCTGTGTGATCTCTTATATTGGTTGTTGTTGTTGTGATTTTTGTTATCATTAGAAGCTTGAATGTTAAGGGCCAGTGGATTTCCCTGGATTTCTTTTGGTTCATCCAGTCCTGGTTCTTGTGCAGTGTTCACCATTTACTTGCCCATTTGTTCTTGAGGATCTGCCTTGTTAGAGGCTTAATTGCGATGCCATATTGTTTTTGGTTCCATCTAGTTAAGATGTTTGTTGATGTTGCCATTCATGTGTTAACTGTTATAGTGGGCTTGAGTTTGTCTGTGATGCTTGTAGCTGCCAACCGGTCTGCTTTCTCATTATCTGGAATGTCTGAATGACTTTTGACATTTGTCCAGTTAACTATTAGTCTTTTGGTTTGGATGAGATCTATGATAGTACTACTAAGGATTTGATTTGACTGGTTTGTTTTTCTTGTGTATCTCTTTCTAGTTGTGGGTGCTCTTAACATATTGATTGCTACCTGGCTGTCTGTGAGGATGGTAATTGTTTTGTTGGGACTGATGGTGCTTGTTGCTATTAGTATGGCCATTAGTTCCACTCTTGTAGATAAGGGGGTGTCATATGTTTCTGTCTAAAATTCTGCTACTTGTTTTCCATCTTTCGTGGTTATAATCCAGCCTAAACCCATTCTACTTCTTTCTGGATGTCTAGTGAAGGAGCCATCAGTATGTAGCCTTAAATTGTTGAGTTTCCTGATCTCTGTTGTGATGGCTGTAAGCTGATCTGTGAGATTTGGATGTCCGACTAGTCTACTGCATATCAAGTGTATTATTTCTGAGAGTGGATCTATGGGGATTTGTGGTATCCACCCTGGAGTTGTTAGTACTGTTTTCCTTTCTTGCAGTGCTTTTTTGATTCCTTTGGGGATGGAGCATAACCTATTCCATATGCCCTGTTGTCCTGTTATAGGGTCTTGATTAGGGTCATTCAGCTTGGAGCTGTTGTTTACAGTTATGTTAACAGTTCTTGCCCTAATCAATTCTGCTATGCATTGGCCTTGTTCTTTATATTGGCTCCTTAGTTGCTGATTGTTTCTTCGGCATCCTTTACACTTGAAGAGGGGTAATGTTGATGGGAGGGATGTCATATAATTGGCTATTATCTTGTTTGAGTTTACTATTCTCTTTTTCCTATATATTGCAATTTCTCCATCTGATTTTGTGGCTATCTATTTGATGGTTGTTGGTGGCTGAGATGGAAGCACTAGGGTATTGTTACAGAAGTTGTTGTTTGTATTGCTAGGAGGGGAATCTGATATATTTGTACATGAGTTCATATTTGGATCTATGCATATAATTTGTTATAGGTCTTGAAACCATCTTGGGGTCCTTCCCTGTCTGCCTTTGTGTATTCTGAGTTGCTGCCATGTGAGGGGTCTTGATAAATCATTATTCATAAGCTGTTCCTTAAAAAGGATGCCTCTCTTCTTTAACGCTGGTCTGTTTTGGTTATACCATTCTTCTGATACCATGTCTTTGATCACTGTCTTCCCTTCCTGAGGGGTAATGTATATGGTTGCATGTTCTGTTGTCTCAAATGTGATACCCTGTACCTTGAGCATGTTGAGGATATCGTTCGTGAGGTTCTGTCCAAAAGAGATATTTGTCTTCTAAGATAGATGTATTTAACCAATACTAGTTTTGGAGTTGTTATAGTCTGATCCATGCTGTTTTGCTGTATGTGTTGAAGCCATTGATTCTTTTGGACCAGTTGTTTCCATATAGCAAAACCTGTCTGTTCCACAGGTAATGATGGATCCCTAAAGTATTTAGCATATAAAATTTCGCAGATCACCTATATCTCTTATGAGGGACAAAATTCATAGCTCTTCACTTTAATAGGGACAAAAGTTAGGAAATGCTATAAATCAATGATTTAGATAATGAAGAACAATTATGGGTAGTTTTTTTATAGTTATTAATTTAAAATTTTTAATTTTTCCTAGTGAGTGACATTTGACTTATGTTCTTGCCCCCCTTTAGGGATCCATCTTTACCCACAGGTTGAAAAGTCTGTATCCAAAGTTTGCGTGGATGATGGTGTTAGGGGCTGTCCTTGGCAGATTGATTTTGTGCTTAAAGGTTTTGGCTATCTTGCTATTTAGTCGGTCACATTCTTGTTCTAAAAGGGTCATGTCATTGAGTAGGTACTCGACTGCTGGATATAAGACCTGATTTATTATGTAATGTGCCTACTTGTCTATTATTTTCTTCCATTTGAGGAGGTTAACTGTATTGTCGATCTTTTCTTGAATGAGTTGTTTCTGATACTGTTTTTTCCCATCTTCTGATATCCAAACTCCCAGTATGCATGCCATCTCATTTTTCCTTAAGGGTATAACTTTGGACCCAGCCAGTATAACTTCTTGTTTCCGGTCTGCCTTGTTTGCATTGATGTATATCAATGAAAATTTGTCTCCATTGGCTTATATGTCATTGATGTGGAGAAACTCTGATACTATGTCAAGGATACTTTGCATGTTAGATTTGTTTGGAGCATACCAGGTTGTATCATCTATATATGCTGTTGCCGAGACCATTTGTGATCTGGCATGTTGGGGTGTCCTGAGATTGTTGTCTGTTGCAAGGTTGGCACTTCATGTCACTTCCATTTTGTATCCCATTTTTCTGTCTTCGATTTTCTGTATTAAGGGATTATAGAAGATCCACCACAACAGTGGGGATATGGTATCTCCTTGATTGATCCCATCCTGAACCTTGTATTCCTCTGTGTATTCATGTGCTATGATGATTCTGTTATGTCTATCTGTTAAGGTGTCCTTTATTATGCTTATTATTTCTTCGGGGAGCTTGATACGCTTGAGTGCCAGTATCAACATATCTTTGTTTATCGAATCGTATGCTTTGCTTATGTCTTGACTGAAAATCCATATCTCCTTTCCTGCTTCTCTAGCTTCTTCTGAGAGGTTGTTCATTATATGTATTGGCTGTTGTGTACTATTGCCTGGAAGTCCTGTTTAGTTGCTTTTTGATATTATATGGTGTTAGTTCAGTATTCCTGCTATCTTGTTGTTGATAATAGATATGAAGACTTTCCTCATTGTTTCCAGGAGAGTGATATGTCGCGTGATGGTAATATCTCCTATCCAGTCTTTAGGTTTTGGAATGGGATAAATTTCTTCTTGTTTCCATTCCTTGGAAACTTTCCCTATTTCTAGGATCCGATTATAGATTGCCTCTAAAAGTTGAGTTTCCTTGAGGCCCAAATTTTTCAATAGAATTATGGTATTTTGATAGATCCTAGTGCGCTATGCCTGTTTTTGGCCTTGATTGCTTCTTTAACTTCTTGGGTCCCGATCTTGTCTATGCACTGGCTATACCAGTCTGGGTTGATGTGTTCGATTGGTGCATATCTACTGATCCAGTTTGGATAGCTTTGCAGGTTTGCAATTTCTCAGTGCCATGTCCATTTCTCAAAATGGTTCCTGACTTTGATTTTGATTTCATTTGGATCTGTGACAATTATGGTCTCATCTACCATAGTATATTCTACTAACCTGCTTGTATCTATCCTCTTGTATGGCCTATCCAGTATGCTGTCTATCATCTTTTTCGGTTGTTCTTGTAGGAATTTGAAGCACTTTTCGATTCTGTCATTGATTATTTTTGTTTTTTCCCCTCTGATCTCTTGTTGGGCTATTCTGATTTCTGTCTTCCAGAGCACCTGTAGTTCCTTAAGCCATTGGTACTGTTGAACTTTCCTACTGGGATTGTTGTATTGGTTGAATGGTGGATTGTCGATTCTTCCTTCCTTTTTGTTAATGGTGTCTATCATTCCTGCTATCTTTTTTTCCATTTCATTGTCTGGTGATTTGTTGTTCAGGTATCTTTTATATGTCTTATATGTTTTCTTCATTAGGAGTGGGAATTTCATCATGTCCTTGTATCTGGACTCGTGAATTGTCTTAATGTTCCTACTCTTTCTTCATTTTTTTAGATGTTTCTTACTAGCTTGCAGGAGTATGTTTTTGAATTGGTTCCAGAGTTCTTCTAGATGAAGGTAGCTGTGTGATAGGGTTTTTTGGGCCTTTTTCTCCACAGCTTCCTTGAAGTTATTCCATTGTTTACTGGATAAGTTTTCATAATCTATTTGGTTCGTATTATTATTTTTCCTATTCACCATCTTGTTCCAAGATTTGTGTGATATGCTTACTGTCATTGTAATCATTTTGTTATCTGTGGCTATAGTTGTGGTTAGTGATATATGCGTCACTTCTTCAATGTGTTAAACCAATAGTCTTGATACCCATATGTAGTCCAGTCTACTACTGTAATCACTCTTGCTCCTGTTGTATATAAAGCTTCTTGTGTATGAATTTAAGTGTCTATATGTATCTGTGAAGTCGAAGGTTATAAGCATGTTGACTAGTTCTCTATTGTGGGAGCCTGGCTTTCTTTTGTTGATAGTTTTATCTAGCTCACTGTTTACTATCTCGTTGAAATCCCCTAGTACCATTATGAAGAAGTTTTTGTTAGTTGCCTCCTGGATAATTTGTTTTAACCACTTGATTAAGCTGTGTTTGTCTTTTGTTTTAGTATGATTAGCAAGGCTATAGATCACTATTATTCTATATCTGATCTTGGCCTTGAAAGCCATGTCAATGTATATGCTCCTATCTTGCCAAGTTCCTGATTTAAAAATATGTGTTGCCCATTCTTTTTTGATGATGACTCCAACTCCTGTACCAATTTTGTATCTTGTTTCTCTCGTTGTCTAGACTGTGTATTTGTCTGTTTCCTTTGTCCATCTGTAATGATGTGGTAACCATGTTTCTGTAATTCCTATTATATCGTATTGTTCTTCCTTTGCATATGTTGTGAGTGATATTTGTTTGTTTTCTTCATTTATTCCCCTAATATTTATTGTATCAATCTTCCAATTATTGACTTTGTTGTTATTCATATGTATTGTATTTGTTGGAGTAGTTTGTTCCATTTGATGTTTTAATGTTAAGTTAGGTATGTTATCGCCTATTTTATCTATCTCCTTGGAGATGTTTCAAGTGTTTATTCTGTCATATTATTGTGATGTGTTGTGTCCTGCTGGGCTGGCCGGTTGTGATAATTTGAATAGGTTGATTGCTTTCTTCATCGTGGAGCTCATTTTGTTGAGTTGTTTTTGGTATGCTTTCTATGATGCTCTGATATCTTATATGCTTATGTTCGAGGTTGTTTCTGAAATGGATTTGTCTGTTGTTGGTGTCTCCTCCAATTGTTCCATGAGTTCGTTGACATTTTCAGGATATCTGTTGGCACATTCCTGTTCTAAGGCATCTACCCTTTCATCTAGATCTTTGAGAGAGACTTTTATCTCTTGAATTTCTCCTTGCAGGGACAGGAGTAGTTCATATAGGTCTCTTCCTGCTGGTTGATTGCTTGTATTGCTTCTGTATTTAATGATATTTGCATAGCTTCTAGGGTTGTTATTGTAGTTGGCTTCTTTGTGTCTGCGATTTGGTGAAATGCCGAGTCTATTTCCTGCTAGGATCCTTGGGTTGTTGGAGCAGTTAGTGAATTGTCTTGATGGTGGCCCTTCTGATCTTTCTGGGTACAGGGGAAGATTGTGTTCTGATGAGCTGCAGATGGGGCACAGTCTTGTTCCACAATCGACCCATTGTGTTTGTGCCTCTCTAATCATGGGTGCAGTTGTCTTTGCTATGACAAGGTCTTCCTGTGTCTCATATGTAAAGATTGTGAGTCTCTTGACCTTGTTGTTGTTGTCGCGAGATATGTAATATGATTTTGCTTTTGTGCTAGTGATGATTACAGCCAGATCAGATACTGCAGTGTTGAGGGGTAGCTGGGTGAGAGCTGCGCTAAAGCGTTCTCTTTCTTGTTTGATTTCGTGTATCTTGTAGAAGGGGAATATCCTGCATAAGTGATATTCACGTCCAATTGCCCATTCCCGGCTGATTTCTACATAGTCTAATGTGTTTGTAAATATGATGTTGGCCGATTGGAAGGGGGCTGCTCTTTGTAGGGTAATATAGTCGATGCTGATTTGGTTGTCAAAAAACTCTGTTAAATCTGTCTTGGTGAAATGTTGTGGAATGTCTCATACCCTGATGGTTCAGGACTTGCTTTCATGTGATTCTGGATAGGTGATCCTTCTAAATTTAGCTGTTTCATTGTCTGTAATGTTGATCTTACATGTCTTGAGAAGATCTTCCTAATTGTCAAAAAAGGTTGCAATCTTGGGATAACTGGTTGGATATTTGAAGCGCACATGTTTCAGGGAGTGCAGCCCGCCATTTTTTGTTTGATGAAGTTGATTTTTTCCACATGTGATTGTCCTGGAACTAGGTCTGGGTTGATGAGAACCTTCTCAGGTCTCTTAACTTGTGAGTGTGTCATGTTTCTAGTTGGTCCTTGCTCATTTCCTTGACTCTCTTTTTCATAACTGAAGGCTGTCTGTTTCATAATGTTTAGGGAAAAGTTCTGAGCTTGTTGCCCAGGAGAATTTGGATTGCTGATAGTGGTAGTGGTGATGGGGGTCAATGGTCTTGTTTGCTCCATTTCTTTTGTCAGTTCTGTTATTTGAATTGAAGCCTCGGTTTCCATCTTGCAGTTCGCTTCGGTCATTGCTACCTTCTCAGTTTTCATCTTGCAGTTTGCTTCAAGTGTTACTACCTTCTCCTTTTCTTTTCCTGTTGCTCTTCCTAGTATTTTCTTCTGGGTCACAGATCTCATGCCAAATGGGGTGTATTTGAGCTGTGCTGTTGGAGTTGTTGCTTTGGGTTTTATAATTCTTCTGTTGTTTCTTGACAGTCTGTTCTCATTATAGTCTAGTGTTGTTTGTTAGTGACACTTCTGGTTTCTCATGAGGTGGCCATATTTTCTTTATTGTAGTTACTTAGTAGTGGGGGACGAGTTGGTTTTTGTATAATTGCCTAATAAGAAAATTTTTTCGTTTTGAAATTTTTCAGGAAAGAGTTTATTGAATATTTGAAAAACTTTAAATATGAAAATTTAAAATTATTATTATTATTTTTTTTTTTTTTACCTGGCGAAGTCCTGCCATTGAGTTTTTATTAGTTTATTTATATAGGCTTATGTACACAAATTTAATTGCGAGTCTATACATTTATGAGATAAAAAAACACTATGACTCAATATTCTGAAGTAGAAACCCTGTGACTTGCTGTCCACCATCATGGATGCTAGCATGTCAAGACTCCACTAGTACTGATATTTACAGAGAAAAAGAAATATGGAAAATAACTATTTTTAAGTATATATTCAGTTATAATGTTAGTTAGTTCTATATATAGTTCTTTGAACCTGTCATTTAGGTATTTTTCAAGATTTATCTGGGCCTACTCTGGTGTGATATCTGTCTCAAAGCTCTTTAAAGCTTGGGTAGTTAGTGAGTCTGAACTTGGTGGTGTTATATGTTGATTGTATCTTTTGTTTTTAACACATCTTTTCTGTCGCTTGAGCTTTTTATTTATGTTTCGGCTCTTTTCCCACTCGATTGTAATGTCACACTTTAGTTTCCATACTTCCCATTTCTTTTGCTAGAATTTATAAGTGGCTGTTCTGATTGCTTCCATAGCTTTGAGTCTGTTCTTAGTTATGGATTCTGCCACTTGTACCATGTCATGTGTGATAACTCCTCTAACTATATCCTTCCATTCAATCTTGTGTTGTGACTTTAATGGCTCTTGATATTCTTGTGATATTTGAGTTCTTCCCCACTTTTTTTGGATTTGTTCTTTTTGTTTTCCATCTGCTCTTGCCACACTTTCATTTGTTAAAGCCTAAATATATTCTTCCTATAGCCTTGTCTGTGTTGTATCACATTGAAATATATGATCATTGTTTTTCTTATATTGTTTGCATACTTTGCACTTGTCATTAATATATATATCTGGGCATCTCACATTTAGCTTGTCCATGGTTAGTAGTTCTCCCATCATGTTTTGATTCTGAATGAACAGTCTATGTAGTCTTCCATATTCGTCAGGGTTGATGTGATACTTGTTGGCATTAGAAGCTCCAAAGTTAATGGCCAATATATTTTCTTGGCTTTCCTTTGGTTCAACCAGTCCTGGTTTCTCCATAGTGTTTTCTATTTGCTTGCCTATTTGTTCTTTAGGATCTGTTTTGTCAGGGGCTTAACTGCTATATCAAATTGTTTTTGATTCCATCTTGTGAGTACCTTGGTCATCATATTCTTTTGCGTGTTTGTTGTGATAATGTACTTTGGCTTATCTGTTAGTTTTGTAGCAGCCAACTTATCTGCTTTTTCATTGCCTGTGATGCCTGTGTGGCTCTTGACTTTTTCCCAATATACCGTTAATATTTTTGTCTTTATGATCTCCTTGATCGTGTTGCTGAAAATTTGATTTGGATGGTCTGTTCTTCCTTGGCTTCTTTTATTTTTGGCTGTGGAGTTCCTGAGGCCATTGATAGCTAATTGGCTGTCTGTGAAGATAGTAATGGTTTTGTTTATGTTGACTGTACTTACTGCTGTTAGGATGGCTGTTAGCTCCACTCTAGTAGATGAGGAGGTGTTACATGTTTCTGCTTGAAATTCTGTTATTTGTTCCCCCAATTGGGTTGTAATAATTCAACCTAGACCCTTTCTACTTTTTTTTGGATGTCTGATGAATGACCTGTCTGTATAGATTTCTAGGTTGTTGAGTTCACTTATTTCTTCTGCTATGTGTATCAGCTTGTCTATGATTTTTTTGTTTCCACTTATCCTACTGTTGATTAGATGAATCATTTCTGAAAGAGGATCTAAATGAATCTGTGATTCTGCCTTAGGGAGTTCTAGCATCATTCTTCTTTCATATAGTGCTTTCCTTATTCCCTTGGGGATAGAGCGCAACCAGTCCTTTATAGGTTGTTGCACCCCTGGTTGTTCTCTTTCAAGATCCGCTGATTTCGAACTCTTGTCTATTACTACATTGATGACTCTTGTCCTTATTAGCTCAGCGATGCATTGCCCTTGTTCCTTGTATTTATTTCTTATTATTTGGTTGTTCTTCTGAGATTTTTTGCTTTGTAGAGAGGAGATGTCATTGGATTTTGTATCATATGATTAGTATGATTCTATCAGAGTCTATAATTTTCTTTTTCTTGTATATGGTAATTTGGTTCTTTGATTCTGTCACTAGTCACTTGATTGTTGCCCTTGCCTGGGAAGAAAGAACTGAAGTGTTGTTCCAGAATTTGTTATTGGTATCAGTGAAGGGAAGGCCTGTAGTGTTTGTGTAGGAGTTCTTGTATAGATCTGTGCATATAGTTTGGCATAATTCTTGAAACCATCTGAGAACTCTTCCTTGTCTACCTTTCTTTGTTCAGAGTTGCTGTCACATTAGTGGTCTTAAGAAATCATTATTCATGAGTTAATTCACAAATAGAATTTCTTTTTTTTTGAGGACTTGTCTATTTTTATCATACCACTCTTTTGGGGTTATATCTTTGATTGCTATTTTGCCTCCCTTTGAGGGGATGCATGTTGTTACATAGTCTGTAATCTTGAATGTGATACCTTGTACTTTGAGCATGTTGAGGAAGTCATTTGTGAGATTTTGCCTTTTCTTTGTCCAGAATGAGTACTTGTCTTCCAAGATCGAGGTGTTTGACCAGTATTGATTTTGAAGTTATTGTAATCTGATCCATGCCATTCTGCTATATGTGTTATTACCATTAATTCTCTTATATCAGTTATTGCCATGTGCCAATAACTGTCTATCTCACATATTGAATAGTTTGTACCCAAAATCTGTATGAATAATTGCATTCGGTGCTGACATTGGTAAGTTACATTTATATTTATATGATTTTACTATTTTATTGTTGAGGCGGTCACATTCTTGTTCTAAGAGGGCCATGTCATTAAGTAGATATTCGATTGCTGGATATAGGATGTGATTAATTACATATCGTGCTTGTTTGTCTATAATTTTCTTCCATTTCAATAAGTTTATATAATTATCTATTCTTTCTTTAATGAGTTGTTTTTGATATCGTTTCTTTCCATCTTCTAATATCCAGACCCCTAAAATATGCACTGTTTCTTCCTTTTTTATACGTAGCACTTTGGTTTTTGCTAGTATAACTCCTGCTTCTCAATTTGCCTTGCTTGTATTAATGCAGATAAGTGATGACTTATCCCCATTAGCTTGAATATCGTTGATGTTGAGAAATTCTGTAGCTAGATTTAAGATTTTTTGCATGTCCCCTTTGTTTTGTGCATACTATATGGTATTGTCCATATATGCCATTGCTGTTACCATTTGGGATAGTACTTGTTGTGATGTGCTATTGGCATTAACTGTTGTTAGATCCATTGTCCAAGTAACCTTCATTTCATATCCCAATTTCTGATCTTCTATCTCTTAAAGCAATGGATCATAGAAGATTCTTCAAAGGAGTGGGGATATAGTGTCTCCTTGATCGATCCCATCCTGCACTTCATATCCTTCTGTGTATCCATGTACTGTGATGACTTTGTTGTACCTGTTTTTTAGCGTGTTCCTCAGGACTTTGATAATTGTTTCTGGGACTTTATGCATTTAAGTGCCTTTACCAACATGTCTTTATTTATTGAATCATATGTCTTATTTACAGTATGTCTTGGCTGAATATCCATACTTCTTTTCCTAATTCTTTAGCTTCTTCTAGAATATTGTTCATTATATGTATCAGTTGTTGTGTGCTGCTGCCAAGCAAGCCTGCCCAATTATTTCTACATGTAATGTTATACCGGTTGAATGTTGCTGATAGTCTATTATTCAGAATTGATATGAAAATTTTTCTTGTTGTTTCTAAAAGGGTAATTGATCAAGTAATGTTGATATCTCCTATCCAATCCTTTGGTTTGGGAATTGGATAAACTTCACCATGTTTCTATTCTTTTGATAGTTCTCCTGTATTAAGGATCAAGTTGTACATTATTTCCAATACCTGTATACCTTTGTGCCCTAGGTTTTTTAGGAGAATATATGGAATTTTAGAGGGGCCAGGTGCTTTGTATTTGTTTTTCGACTATATTGCTTCTTGGATTTCCTGAGTACTTATTCTAGCTATACATTGGCTGTATCATTCTGGTTCGATGTGATTTATTGGTGCATATCTACTATACCAGTTGAGAAAGTTCACTAGGTCTAAAGTTTTGTGAGCTCTTGTTCATTTCTTGAAGTGATCTTTGATTTTGTTTTTTATTTCCTCAGGGCCTGTAATGATCGTGATTTTATCTGTTGTTGTGTGTTCTATGAGTCTTGTTGTATCTATCCTTCTTTGTGGCCTTTCCAATATGCTATCAATCATTTTTTTGATTGTACCTGAAGGTGTTTGAAGTGTTTTTCGATTCTGTTATTAATGGTATTGTTCTTCTCCCTTGTGATTCTTTGTTGTGCTATCCAGGTTTCTATTTTCCACAATCCATAGAGTTCCACTAACTATTGGTATTGTGTACTGTAGATGTCCGGTGTATTTGGTGAACTGTACTTTGGGTTGCTGATTTTATTTTCCCCTTTGTTGATGGCTGTGACCAGCTCCCTAATTTTTTCCTCTACTTTTTGGTCGATGGTACTGGTTGTGAGATATCTTTTATATGTCCTGTATGTTTTTCCTATTGGTAATGATGTTGCATTAACTGTCTATATTTGGAGGTATGTATTATTGTAATATTTCTACTCTTCCATTTTTTTTTTAGGTATCTTTTACTAGCTTCCAGCAAAGTGTTCTTGAACCTGTTCCAGATGTCCTCTATTGTCAGGTATTTATTTACTATAATCCTTGCTGTCTTCTCTTCTACCTCTTCTTTGAAATTATTCCACTACTTTTCCGTTAAGTTCTAGTAGTCGATTTGCTTGTTATTTGCATTCTTCCTATTTACTAATTTGTTCTAATGGTTGTGGGGTGTGCTGATCTTAAGGGTTACCATTCTGTGATCTGTGTTGATTGCCACACTTAATGATGTGTGTGAGGTTTGTATGATGTATTATACTAGTGGTTCTGATACCCATATATAATCCAGTCTGCTGCCATAACCACTTTTGTTCCTGGTGTATGTGTAGCTCCTGGTGCTTGGGTTCATATATCTATAAATGTTTGTAAAGTCGAATGTTGTGAGTGTGTTTATTATTTCCTTGTTGTTTGTCTACGGTTTTTTTTTTTGTTTGAGTTTTATCTAGGATTCTGTCTGAGATTTCATTGAAGTCCCCCAAAATGATTATGAAAAAGTTCTTATTTGAGGCTTCTTGAATTGTACGCTCCAGCCACTTGATTAATAGTAGCTTTTCTTTTGCTTGTGCTGTATTTTCCGGGCTGTATATTGTGATTATTCGATATCTAATTTTGGCTTTAAAAGTCATGTCAATGAACAAACCACTGTTTTGTCAAGTTCCAGAATTGTAGATGTGCATTGCTCATTTCTTATTGATTATTATCCCTACTTCTGATCCTGTTTGAAACTGTGTGTCTCTTGTAGTCCATATTGCAAATTTATCTTCCTTCTTTGTCCATCTGTGATTATATGGCAACCATGTCTTTGTAATGCCTATGATGTCAAATTCCTCTTCTTGTGCAAACGTTGTAAGGGCTATTTATTTGCTTTCTTCATTGATATCCCTGATATTTATTGTGCCGATTTTCCAATTTTTTCCTGATATGTCTTTATTGTTATCTATTTCTATATGTTTTGAGATAATGTTCACTGTTTGGATGTTGTTATGTACTTGTTAACCTCTATTTTATCCTTTCTCTTGAAATGTTCCTTTTGTGCTTGTTCTGTCATACTATTGTAAAGAGTTGGAAACTGGTGGGACCGTTGGTTGTGAAAGTTTAAAAAGATTTATTGCTTCCTCCATTGTGGAGCTCATCTTGTTGAGTTGTTTTTGGTAGGCTTCCTGGGCAGACTTGATGTCCTGAATCCTTGTACTCATATCAGTTGTCTGTTCTTTATCATTGTTTTCGTGGACTCTTCTAGTTCTTCCATAAGTTCATTTATACTCTCTGGGTACCTATTGACACATTCCTGTTCTAAAGCATCCACTCTTTCATTTAGGTCTTGCAGGTTGTCTTTTATCTCTTTTATCTTCTTTTGAATTGCTGTCAGAACCTCCCAGATATCTTCATTTTGTTGTCTGTTGTCCGGGCTCCCATATTTTAGTATGTTGGTGTAGCTTCTTGGATTGTTATCTGTTCTGGATCTTTTGATATTCTTGAAACTAGGATTGGTCTAGAGCATCCCCTGAGGTATAGCTATCAGATTATTGAACCTGTTAGTGTATTGTCTTGGAGGAGGGAATTCAGGTTTGTCAAGGCAAGTGTATGAATTGTGTTCTGGTGAGCTGCAGGTTAGACATAGTTTTGTTTCATGATTGACCCACTGTGTTTGGGACCCTTTCACTACAGAAGCCATTGATTTAGCTTCTTGTAGCTTTTCCCTAGTCTGGAATGTAAAAATGATGAACCTCTTGCTTGGCTGTTATTGTTATGGGGAATGTATATCAATTTTGCCTTGGTACTTGTAATTGTTACTGATAGATCCACTACTGTTATTTCTGGTGGTAATAGTATCAGTGTTGCGCTAAACTGTTCCTTTTGCTCCTTTATCTCATGTGTTTTGTAAAATGGAAAGATTCTACAAAAGTAGAAGCCCTTTGTGAGAGCCCAGTCTTGGCTGATTTCTACATAGTCAGATGTATTGGAAAATGTTATGTTCACAGTTTGGAAGGGTCCTGCTTTCTGCAAGGTGATATAGTCGATACTGATTTGTTTATTGAAAAACTCTGCTAGATCTGTTTTGGAAAAATGTTGGAGAATGTCCCATACCCTAATGGTACAGGCATTGCTTTCTTGGGAATCTAGTGGTGTAGTCAATTTAAATTTAGTGTTTTCATAGTCTGTGATTTCTATTGTATATGTTTTTTGTGCATCTTCTTGACTGCCAAAAATAGCTGTGATTTGTAGCTTGCTGATTGGGTATTCAATTCTCACGTATTTCAGGAAGGAGAGGTGCCCCATTTTTTGTCTAATGAAATCGATTTTTTCCTATGGTTTTGTCCTGGTACCCATTCTGGATCGATAAATGTTTTCCATGGTCTAGGTGCTTGCCTGTCATAAGTGTTTTGTGATATAGATGGTCTCTCTTGCATATTGCTTTGGTTCTCATAGCTGTAGCCAGTCTGCCCAGTAATGCCCAGTTACTTGTCCTGTGCTTGTGGTTCTAGGGTGCTTCTGTTTTCAGTTTCCTCAACTGTGATGAGAGATAGTGTTCAACTGCGATCGAACTCTCTGTCATTTCTGCCAGTTGTTTTGTTTCTTCTGTCTCCATCTCCTCTGACTATGTCAATGTATTCTCATTACCCTTCCCTCCTGACTCCATCTCTTCTTACTGCATGTATGTCTCCTCCTTTTCCTTCCCTTTACCTTTGTCATTAGTCTTTTTCAGAAGGGCTGATCTTGTTCCAAGCAGTATGTGTCTAATTTGTGATACCGGTGTTATTGCTTTGACCTTCAAGACCCTCCCATTATTCTTGCTGATCCTGTTGATATTATATTCTGGTGTTATCTGTCTTTCTGAACTTCTCAGTTGCCTTGCAGAGACCATTTTGAGAGGGACTGCTACTTTGTAGCTAGGAGCGAGTTCTTTTCTGTTTTTTCCTAATTAGGAAATTTTTACGATTTTGAAATTTTTTGGAAAAAAGTTTTTAATTTAAAATTATTTTTTAATAAAGAAATAACTTATTTATATTTGGAATTGATGCTAAATATTGACTGGTTTCAATCATTCAAGTTATATATGTAGCTAGCACAAATTTATCATACTATATGATTTAAACATGAAAATATGTTGATTCTTGGCATATTATCAGGTTCTAGTAAACCAAGTTTATATTAAATAAACCATTACCTTTCTATAATTATTGATGAATTGATACAACTGTGGCAAGTAATAAAGCTTGATTAAACTACTAAAAATAAATAGAAAAAAATAATTTGAGCAGCCTTAATTTTAATTTCATGTATTATTTCTATAGCATAAAAAGTGTATGGATATATTTTGATACTAGTATTATATTATCATTACAAAAAAAATGCGAATTATGAAAATAATTATTATAATTTTGATAGCATAAAGAATACTAACAAATAATTTATATCAAGAAATTTGACAACACATAAACAAAATTTTATTGAATAGAGAAGCTATAACTCATATGGCATGAAAATATTTTGTCAGTAAAAATCATATCAGATGGTTCTAATTTCTTTGCCTATATTATTTTGATCCTATTCGATATTTAATTATTAATTCTATGTACTATCTTTTTTTAGGTATTAGTAAATAGCTTGTTAAATAAATATGGATCAAAGAAAGGATACTGATGAATAATGTATTAAATGAAATATGATCAATTATGAAAAATTTTCAAGTACTATCATATATTGACTAAATTCTAAAAAAAATAAATAGTAATGAAAGATTTTTGAACTTTAATACTGATCAGTAAGAAAATTTTTCACAATATATACAACTATTATTCTATAAAAACATCTTTCAAATATAGATTGTCAAATACTGATAAATTTTGTCAAGATTTATCAAATCTTAGTATATCAAATTTTAAGATAAAATTCATTAAATAAGGCTCATAAAAATTAGTTGCAATGATTAAACTAATAGAACAAAAATATGGAAAATAAAAAATTATTTCAAATCTTTATCTTTTATTACATTTATATAAATGTGTATATGATTATAGGCCATTAATTTGAAAGGATAAATAATATATTAGGTAAACTTTTAAACAAATTTAATATTCAAAAAAAGAATTTTAATGAATTTTTAATCTAGATTCATTGTCTAATAGTAATCAAAATATTGAAGCTAAATTAATGTGAAGATTAATGAATAATTGTTAAATTATTAATCTAACTATATTTTATCCTAATAATTAGAGACTTGATATTTTAAATAATTGATTAAATATCAATTCAATTTCTGAACTAGATTAGTTTTCTGTTAATGAGTTATATTAATTTTTAAACAACATATATAATATTCACAAAACAATAATTAATAAATCTAAACATTTTTCAGGTGAACTCTTACATTTGAAAAAATCAAATTTAGAGGTATTTACTGAAATATTAGATTTATTAGTTGAATACTATAAAGTATCTTATGAAACTATAGATTTTCGAAGACTATTTATGAAAAATAACAAAAATTCAATAATTATTCAGAATAGAATAGATTAATATAGTAGATGCTAAATTGAAAGTGAAATATTTTATTATGTTATATTTTCCTAAAATATTAAGGGCTTATTTATATTATCTCAATTTGTGAATTATGATAGAAATATCAATTTATATCTGAAACAAGTTTAATTCTTCTTTAATTATTCAATAAACTTTCTGAATAATGTTATTGAATATCAATTGACCTTTATTTGATAGTATAAACTAGTTACTGTAGTTCAACAGAAAATAGATTTATTTTGAATCTAAAAATAATATGAATGTTGAATTATAGGGTACTGAATTTTACCCAGTTAGACATAAATGCATAATCCCTATTTATAATATTTTTGACTAATTTATTCAATTTAGATATAGAACCTCAAATCAGCAAGACTCTTACAAATATTTAGTTGAAATTCCTTTAAATTGTAAATATAATATATAATAAAATTTAGCAAATATGTAAATTTTGATAAATATATAATGATTTTTTGAGTGAAATATATAGTAAAAATGGTGCAAATTATATGACAAATAATGTTGAATTATATAGTAGAAATTTATTAACAATTTATTTATACTGAATTATATATCAAATTATATAGTAAAAATTAATTGACAATTTATTTATATCATTAATACTAGTAAAAAAAAAAATTATTCAGCATACTGCTACTTATATAACATTCAGCAAAAAATACTATCACTCATATAACATTCAGTAAAAAACAAACAATTTGGCAAAAAAATGACATAAATAAATCAGCAATTACAAAAATTGGCATATTAACAATTTGTCAATTATTCATCAAAACTATTTAT
>CAJVPT010001671.1:0-20333 GCA_910592055.1 Acaulospora colombiana | reverse complement strand
CGTAATATGTTGATCTGAGGTACTGGAATCATCCTGGGTACTAGGGAGATCATATGGCGAAATTTTATAGTTCAACAACACCAAGAAAAACAATCAAAAAGATAGATAATATAATTAGCCTATGCATAGTTATCTCTTGAAAGAAATAAGAATATCCATCTAAGAGTAGCAAAAAATAGACTAATAGAAATCTACTTTTCTAATTCATTAATCAAATATAAATAGTGACAAAATAAACATATGAAATCATATATACAAAAATTTTACTATTAAGCTATAGAATCAAGAACTATTAATAATAAATAATTTCTATATTAGGAAACTAAAATTATATCAATCAAAGAAATGTTTCTCATATACTGAAGTCAAGAATAATATTTATCTTTTCCTATTCATATCTTATAGTATATATATTAATAATATAATATCCTATACAATTTATTACAAAATAATTAACCAACTAGAAAATAATATCAAATATGATATTAAAATGGACAAGAAGTTGTAATCTCAAAACCAACTATCTGAGACATTATAATTAGAGATGTTATTAGAAAACCCATAATCAAAACTATAATAGAATTTATTAAGGCTGACAAATCTTGGAAATCATTATGACCTTATCAATAATATTTAAGTTTAGATATATAATATCTGATATAATAAATATGATAGACAATACAAATAGTAAAAACAATAGAATATCATAAATCAAAAGAAGAAAAACAAGAATAAACACTGCTTTTACAATAAGTGAAGCTTATAATAAATAATAAGTTGCCTTATGGTTAATATAAATTTTTTAATAAATATTATTAGAAAAATTCAAAACATCACTAATATTTACACAAAATATATTAATAATATATAAATATATTGGTCTCTCTATATTGAAACAATAATCTATAAGTATTATTTTAATATTAACAACTGATTTTATTGTAATATACATAATAGATATATAAAAAATTTGTTTATAAATTACTTTGCAAACCAAAGTATATATACTATATATAAAATCATTAAAATAGATAAAATTTTATATTTAATAAAAAAATAAAATAAAAAATAAATAATTTTTCACATATATTATTTTTATATTAAAAATTAATTATACATTATTAAAAAAAAAAACTCTTCTCACAAATCTTTTTTTTCTTAAAAATTTTCTTTTTTGGTAATTTTGGGAAAAAAGAAAGAAATTGAACAGAAAAGATGAGTTCTCAAAGAGAACCTAGAAAACAATACAGTTTGGGATGACTCAACTACAATGAAAAAATTTTAGCAAGAGATAATACAAAAAATATGCATAAAGAATGAATCCAGATACCAGAAAGAAAGCCAACAAAAATAAAGGAAAAACAGTTTTATGAGAAGAAAACAAACTAGAAAAATATATAACCAATTCCAACAATAAACAATAATCGATCTCGAAAGACCCAACTAGCACCGAAATCAGGAAAATGACAACTGACAATTCCAACTGAAGTGATAAGTAGAAGAAGAAATCTCATTAATATCAATCAGTAGAGGAAACATATTTATTATTGTCATGAGCTATCCTAGCGAGTCTGTTACTAATCTGTAGTGCCTTGCATGACCCAGACTTCTCAAGAATACTCACAAATGACACAAAGAAGAGAATGCCTCCTATAAAGAACACTTAGGGAAGACAGAGGTATGGTAATTGACTTGGCTGAAAGTAAGTGTCTCTTTATTGCATTCTGTTTCTTTGGTATATCACTAACTTTTATCTCTATTCTCAATGAAAACTGTTTTTCCTAACACATTCAGCTTTGTCTTTTCAGCATACATTGGTAAGCTATTTATACTTTTCTATCTAACAATGGCTATCTACTTTATAATCAACTATACTAACCCTAAGCTTTGCTAAACTTTCTATACTTTACAATTACACACAGTTCCCTTATCAATATCTGAGCCTTATCTATAGTTTCTTACCTTGCGATACTCAATCTTTCATGCCAAACTTTCAGGTTTTTGGATTTTAGACCGTTATATGTAAATCGCATCACCCATGGGACTCATAGCATTATATAAAATCCAAAAGAAAGTCTAGCAACACAATCAGTATATATTGGAACCAGTATACAAACTATCAATTCAACATAGAAATGGAATTGAAAGAATAAACTGGAGAAAACAGCTCTCAAACAGCTGAAATCATGAAGAAGAATAGCAGACCAGGAAAAGAGATAAAAAAGTAAAAACCAACACTTTCAGCAGAACCAGGTCCAGATCCTTCTTTAATGGATGAACCAGCATTTGGAAAAGAAAGAGCCAAGACAGAAATAAAAACAAGTGAAATCCCAGGCAGAACAACAAGTCAAAAAGTCACATTCCTCATCAAGAGCCTAAACTCTATTGTTGGTTTCATATTTATCTTTAGTGAAAGAAAAGATGAGAATAAACATATTATAGCTATATTTGGGGACAAACAGGTTGCAAATGAAGTATGCAATATAATCTAGCCAAATACAAGTGACATGCATCTCGAACATATGGCAACTACATCTTTGGTACAAAAAAAGAAAAACAGTATTGTAGTGTGGGACATACCTTTAGAAGTTAAATTTATTGAAGTATGACAAGTATTTACCAAATATGGTAAGATCACCAATATTACTATAACAATCCAACAAATGTAGTAGATCACCACAATAACCTATACAGACAAGGAAAACAAGAATACAATTATCAACAAATGGAGCATTCCACTCAGAGCAGACTCAATCAGAGTTTTCGATGCTCAATGGAATGTTGAACAAATAAAAAAAAGAGAGGCCATAGTAGTCAAACTAATCAACCTTCCATCAAATACAATAGCCTTCATCCTCAAACATATATGTGAGCAAACCAAGGCCAAATTATATTATATTCTAAAATACCTTTATATAAAAGAAAAAGATTTACAGTAATCAGCTTCAAAAATATGAAAACCAGAGAAGTTGCCATAAAAGAAAACTTTCAACTAGAAGAAACCATAGTAGAATTGAAATATATTGAAATCAAACTATGCAGCCTTTGCAGCAGTATAGAACACTTAATAGCAAACTGCCTACTAAAGAAATACTGTGCACAATAAAAGTATTACAAATCAGAACAAACCAAGCATTTTGGTAAACTTTATACTAAATACAAACCAGTCAGAACAGGAGCAATTACAAACTTAATCAAACAAAAGCACAATACTATCAAATTAGGATCTTATGCAGTACCAGCCAAACAAGACCAAAAATTAGAAAAAACCAATCCTTTGAACCAAAATCAACAAACACAATGGATAAAATCCTAGAGATGTTAAAAGAAATCAGGAAAGAAATCAAGGAAATCAGAGAAGATTTAGCAGACCTGGATGAATGCATTATTAATCTGAAGAGCTAATATGAAGAATATAGGAAACAAGTAGAGAAACTCCAGGACATCGAAGAGAATCAAAATCATATGGCAAGAAATATTGAAGAGATGCATGTAACCTACAAGACATTTAAGCCAAGCAACAAAACATCCACTCTACCATGAATAGGTTAAACTAAAATATAAACAAAATGTTTAATGCCTTGACAAAATACATTAAACTCTAATTCAACTCAACTTATCTTTATACATCAATAAGTCTAAACACAGTAAATATCACAAACAATAGCAATACCCTTTCAATAGAAAATATAACAACTAATAATATAGATAACACTAGTATATCCATAAATTCACAAATAAACTTAACACAATACACAACAAATGATGATCTAAATAAAACAGAAGAAAACTCAAAGGACACAATCTGCAAGTTACAATGTACAATATTCAAGACTTGGTTAATGATCAAAAAAGAAATGACTGGTTCACCTTATGTGCCATGAAGGATTGAAGCATAATCATAACAATAGAGACTAATAGGATAACTTCACAATCTAAACACTGGAAACATCCAAAATATAATATAATATGGTTCCATGATAAAGAACAAAATATAAAACAGGGTCTAAATATCATGCTTAACAAAGAAATAACAAAAAGAGTTTTCAAGTACAACACATATCAAGAAAACTCATCCATATAGAACTGTTCTTTCCCAAAAAATAAAAATTAAGAATAATAAGAGTATACTTCACAACTCAACAGGAAGACAAGAATTGACAAGGCATCCTAAATAAATTGAAACAATGGATCAATAAAACTATTTAAAAAGACTGCATCTCTTGGTTTTGAGAGACCTAAATGGTGTTTCCAATCCAGCATGGGATAGAGACAACACAGGTAGAAAAGGTACAGTCAACAAGCCCTCAGGTCCTTAAATAGAGATCCTCCTGGATAACAATCTTGAAGACACATATAGACTTGATAATCCTACAAAAAGATAGTTCTCTTGTAGCTGAAATACTCGCAACAGCAGAATAGATCAAATATGGATGAATATACTATCTACTAGGCAAAGCAAAAAAGCTTTCATTAGCAAATCCCTAGACCCTCTTATCCTTAGTGATCATAGACCAGTTACGATAGAAATTGAAGCATGGCAGCTAAGCTCAAGAAAAGAACCAACCTACCACAAACCAAATATTAGATACATTGGCATCTAACAAACAATGAACAATGGGAAAAGTTTGCACTAGAAATAGAAAACTCCTTGGATAATAAAAAAGCCGAACCCACATCCATAGACAAACAATAGAACAAACTACAAAACAATTTTTAAGAGCAACAAAGATACAAATCTCTAAAAAGAAACAATACTAGAAAAAAGGAATATCCAAAGAAGAAAAGCCAGTGGAGAGGTTACTTCTATAGCTACAACTTTTTAGAAATCAAATATAGGTGGTCTTAAAAACAAACAGCTCACTTTCAAATGTAGCTAAACATTTGCAAGGAAAACTAAATGATCTCAAACAACAAATGGAAAAAATTGAGAAAATATATTCAAATGACTATCTATCCCATTGACTGACACTCATACAAGAAACTATAAAAGCCAATAAAGTCATAATCTGGACAATAACCCAAAGAAGGAAAAACCAAGCCACTAGACAAATAATAGCAATCAGGCAGATCCTCCTAGTGACAAACAAAAAAGCAATGATAAACAGCATTATAAATAGATCCAAAAGATCTATTACTCTAGACAAAATAATAATAGAAGAAGAAGAAGCAATAAACATCTTAACCAAATCAAATGAGATTAAAGCTACAGTTAGAAAACATTTCAAAGACTGGACCCTAATAAGAAACATTATAACAATAGCTGATCACTCTTCATGGAAAGATGAATACAGACCAAAGGACAGTATTAACTATAGATAATATAATATATCCTAACAGAAATATTTAAAGAGAAGTTGAATAAAGCAATCAAAGACAAAAGTACAAAGTCCTCTCCAGAAAGAAATCTGATTCCATACCTAGCATACAAGAAATTGGGCAAACAAACCTTGGAAAAAATCGGGAATATTTTTAATCGAATCATCAAAGAAGGCTCTATATCCAAGAAATGGAATAAAGGAGCCATATACTTGATATTCAAACCAAAGGACTGGTAGAACAATCTAGACATAACAAGACCAATCACATTACTGGATACAGGAAGAAAAATTTTTACTAAGATTTTAACTAACAAAATTGCTTCATCAGAACTAAATTGAGCTGCACTACTAGGATGCAATACACAGAAACTTATCTATATTATAAACAATATTATCGAGCATGCCAAAGAAACAAAAAAAACAAGTATGGATTCTAAGCCAAGACATATCAAAAGTTTATAACTCAGTAAATTTAAAGATATTGACTAAGGTCATAGAATGAATAAAGATTCAGATACAGATAATTAATATTTTATACAACATCTTCAACCAGAGACAAAATATAGTCCTTACATGTCACAGTCCAATAGAGAAATATAAGGTCAACAATGGTATCGACCAAGAAGACACAATCTCTCCACTATTATGGAAAATCTTCTATGACCCATTAATCACAACAATTAAAAAAACTTTATAGACTACACAATAACAACCAAATCATGCAGGGACTTCAAGCTAGAATGGAAAAATAAAAAAGTAAATATTGTGATTAATGCATACATGAATAACATCACATGGATCACAGATAATAGAGAAGAGTTACAACAAATTGTTAAAAAAACAGAAGAGTTCTACAAAATAAATGATATAAAAATTAATTCACAGAAGTCCCAACTGTTAATCATCAATGGAAAAGATGATTTTATATAAGGTATAGAAATGGAAGATCAAATCATCAAAGGCTGTCTACAAGGAGTACCAGTAAAAATATTGGGAGTCTGATACAACAGCTTAGGGAAAAAAGACTATCAAAAAACTTTAATTCAGCAAAAATTTATGAAGACTAAGAAACTTATAGGAATGAAGCACCTAACTGACAAACAGATGCAGTACATAATTAATTACGTCCAGATCTCCAGTGCAAAGTATATATGCAATGATATGATACTTCCAGAGAAAACATACAGTCTCCTCATGGGTAGTGTTACAGCAGTCTTTAAACACAAGTTAGGTCTCACCAGGACATCTCTAAACAACATTATCTTTAACAGATATGAATATAATCTAATACACCTTTGGAATAGACAACTCTTTTAAAATACTACTAATTGGATAAACCAAATTAATAAAAACAATATAGCTGGTAAAATAGTGAGATACAGATTACAAATTCTACAAAATGAATTCTGGTTTATCAAACCTATTCTAAACAAAATAGAACAACAATGGAAATCTATAGGAAAAAGCTAAACACATGACACCATCTGGCTGATAAGAATACATGTGTTTACTTTTGATCTCAACAATGAAAACAACAACATTACACTTATTCAAGAAATAGACACTCCCATAGAAGAGATCATGAACAAATACTTCCACTCAAAGTACCGACACCAGCTACACAATATAATATACTTTTTATTGAACAACTTTTAAATGCAGATCATATAAAAACATTAAAATGATGCCAAATTATAAGAATTGAAAGGCAAACCTTTCTAGGTCTAACTTCTAACCTTGAGCAACAAAATCAAAAGAATGTTAGAAGAAAAGTAGCTTTTAATACAACAAGCAATAATTATTTTCTTCAAACAAGAAATCCTTACAATATACCATAATACAACTAAACCTTACTGGATCTACACACAAAAAGAAGGAGAACCAACAATTGGAAAGAAACAAAAAAAAAATAGATCAAAATGTAATAAGATATAGATACTATACACAAGCTTCAGGGAATTTTACACTAGAAGCATATCAAGGCTGCATACTAAATATCCTAGATATCAACAGAAGAAAATGCAGCTTTACTACAACTTGACAATAATCAATCACCATATCTATCTAGAAGAGCCTAATATCCACAAGAGAAAACAATATAGACACAAAGGAATGTAAATGAAAAAATAGAACATCTCCAAATTCCCTTGCTATAACTCTTGTTGAGTACACTCAAACTTCAGAACTATCCACACAAGACAAGGATATAACAATTAGTATACTAGCCAAAATACAAACAAAAATAGGAAAAAAAAAGAATTTTCAATTGCTCACAGGCAAACACAGAAAGGATAGAAAAAATCAGAAAGAAATTAAAAATTTTACTATTTTTAACATTTACATAGATGGATTCCTCACAAACTCGAAGGGTAAATACTATATGGGCCTGGGCTGAATCATTATTACTCTAGACTTAAAAAAACACATATTCCAAGGATAGATCAAATGATATCACTCCTCCACTAGAGTGGAAATAGCAACTATTGTAATGGCTCTAAATACATTATCCATTTATAGCATAGTGAACATCTATACAGATAACTAAGCAGCAATCAATGGAATAGAAAAGGTCCTGAAGAAAAACAAAAATAAGATTATGAAAAAAAAAATTCAAACCTTCTACTCCGGATCAAAACCCTATGCAAACAAAGAATGATCAAACTATTGTTATACAAGGTGATAGGTCACTCTGGAATCAAATATAATGAAATAGCAGACTAGCTATCTTAGATAGATATATTGAAAGGTATGAAGCCAGAAGAGAATGAAATCAAAATCACTAGAATTAATAACCCAGAGATAGGCATATCACTATAATGGAACAACCACTTCACTAAATTTTGTACAAAAATAATTACACAAAAACTCACAAACATTATCCATTTGATAAAATAGCATCTTTTAAACAGAACTAGATACAACTTTAATAAACAAATAATTAAAGAAATCAACTGGCAAACAACAATAGCACACTTATAACTTACAAAGATTAGCAATTAGCACATAGATAGAAAAGAACAAAAACTAAGGAAGTTTATCTCAGTATCTGAAATAATGAATTATCAACCAAAAGCAAGCTATATACAAGGCTCCCATCTATCTATAAAAACAACAAATATAACAAATGTGGAGAACTAGAAACTAGCACCCACCCTTTTCTTTGCCAACAACTCAGAACAGAAATGGAAAAAGCTCTAAAGAACATAATTTTAACCTGTATGGAAAACCACATGAAGAAAAAAGAACTTCAACTATTTAATACCCATTTCTCAAACAAAAATAACCTAAAATATAAGGAATACTGATAGCATACATCAGATGAACCTTCTTTAAAGAACTTATATAGTCTTAAGATAGCCATTCAGATAGAATAGAAAGAAAAAACTGCATAACAAAAATCTATCTAGAGATCATCAAATATCTATATCTAATCTAACAAAAATGATGTGAAACTTTTCAAAAGTGGAAAGCTAGGGGGAATTACTAGACAAAAGGAAAAATCAGCAAAATACGAGATAAGAAAAGCAAACCCTTTCTTTACAATTAGGAAAAACACATAAAAGATCAATTCACACACTAGTTAATGAGTTTATAAATCAATGGATTACAAACCTTATAGACAACTTCTACATACTCAAAATTTCTATCAGCACTAGTTCAGCCTTAACAGGTTAGCTCATTACTCAGGAGATGGCAACAAGCCACAAGGTGAGTACCTCAATACAAAGGAATTCTATTGAGTTTTATTTGGTAGTAAACAGATAGTACATTCTAGAATAGATTATATATATTGATACTACATAATTACAAATAAAGCAAGGCTAAGCCAGCATTTAAAAAAATATATATATATTAAAAATTAATAATTTAAGAAAAAATTTAAAATTTATATATAACAATAAAATATTTATATTAAATATATTGTATTTAAAAAAACAAAGATATTGTAAAACTAAATAAATATAAATATTGATTCACAAAAAACTCTTTCCTGCAGATCAATTTTTTCAAAAAAAAAAATTTTTTTTATGATAATTTTTAAAGAAAAAGAAAAGATGAACAGAGAGATGTCTTCTCAAAGAGAACTTCACAGCAAAATGATCCAGTGAAGACTCAATTACAATGAGAACATTCTCGCAGGAGGTAATACAAACAAGTCACCAAAGAAACAACAATATGAGTAGTAAAGAAAAATACTATAAACAAAGGAAAAGCCAAAGAAAACAATTAAAATGAAACCTATAGGAAAGACTCCAGCACTCAAAACTCATTCAGAACCTGGAAACACAGATTACCATATTCAATCTACCAACAGCAACCATACAAATTACCAACTGGAGTGAGGAAGCCAAAGAAAACATCTCAGTTACCAAGGTTCCAACAATGAACCAATCCAATAGCATCCTAACAACAATTCACATGGAGATAGCAGAAGAAGCCCTACAAGGAACAATCAATGAGATACCAAGAGCAGCTCGCATAGACAACTCAGACATGGAAATGAAAATAGAAGAAGAAAACCAAGGCTCAACTTTATGCTAGCAACAAGTTGGTGACAAAAGTAAGTAGAAGTTGGACAGCCAAACTATTAAATTAAGATCTCTCATTCCTTTTGACAAAACTATTCGCTATGACAGAGAGAGAACCAAGATCAGTATCCCAGTCATGGACTTGTTAGGCAGAACTACTGCTCAAAAGATAACCTTTATCATCAAGGCTCTAAACTCACTAGACAGACTGATGACAATCCAAAATATAAAAAAAAAGAGGTTAAACACATCATTGCCATTTTGAGTAACAAACAAGAAGCAATTGAGATCTACAACACCCTATTACCCGATATAGACAACAAACACATGAATCTTATGGAATACACAAACCCAGTCCTAAAACAGAAAAACAGTATTAGAGTATTTGACATCCCCCTGGACACTAAACTTATATAAGTACAACAATCCTTTGCTAAGTATAGAGTAATAACAACATTACAATGTCAACTCAACAAATATGACAGACAGCCATGATCACCTATACAAAAAAGAGAATAAACATATACTAATCAACAAATAAAGCATCCTCCTCAAAGCAGACTCTGTAAAAGTTTTCTATACACAATAGAATGTAAATCACATGAAAACACATGGTTAAATCGCAACAAAGCTTATCAATTTTCCATCCAATACTATTGCATTTGATCTAAGAAGAATTTGTGAATAAATCAAGGTCAAGACCTGTTATATTTCAAGAAGAATATTATATCAAAGAAAGAAATTCATGTTCATTAGCTTCATCAGTCAAGAAGACTTAGAAGCTGCCACATCTCAAGAATTTCAACTTGGAGACTTCAACTGCACCTGATAACCAATTGAAGCTAAACTATGCATAAGCTGCAATAGCCCAGACCATCTACTCAACAACTGTCCTATCAAAAAAAGAAGAATGCAATAGAGGGAATATAACAAGAACAAGTAAACAAATTCAACAAACTATATAACAAGTTCAGACTGGTACACACTACTCCAATTAGAAACCAAATCAGATCTTCATAGCAGTATCATATAAGTCAGAATTCTATGCAGCAGCAGCCAAGTCTGGACAATGCCAATCAAATTGAGTGAAAGAGAACATTCCAACACTAATTGATATTATAGCCTTTCTAAAAGAAATCAAACAAGAAATCGAAGAGATTAAAGAAAACATCATTGACCTGGATGAAAGAATGTATAATCTGAAAGTTCCTGAAGACAACCTCAAAGATACTATAATAATTGAAAATGAGGAAGAAAATTCTAGTACACAATCAAATAAAAAGGATCACTCTAACATCTGAGCTCAACAATAACAGATCCATGAGTCCATAAGCAGGATAGATCAAAACATGCATAAGGCACTAAATGCAATCTCAGAACTGATCCCTAGCACAACCTTTTCTTTCCCTAGAGATCATCAATAAGTAATACATCAGAATCCTATTTATCAAAAAATTCACCATATAACAGTTATAATACACAGATAGAAAAAATACCCAAAGATATACAAATATGAACTCCTATAGATTTTATTATCCCCTCAAAGGATCTTATATTAGAAGACTACTCTAGCAATATCAACTCAACAGTATATACTGATACAAATACTCGACACCCAATTTGGCAAATCACAATGGTCAATATCCAAGACCTAACAAATAATTATAAAAGAGAAACTTGGTTCAACTGGTGTGCCACAAAAAGCCGGGACATTATAGTAATAACTGAGATCAATGGCACGCATTAATAATCAAAACACTGGAAACATCCACTCTATAACATAAATTGGTCATACAGTGATGAACAGACACTTGTACAAGGACTAGACTTGATAATCAAAAAAGATATAGCAGACCATGTTTATAAATATGATACATAGAAGAGAAGGCTCATCCATGCAGATCTTGCCTTCCCAAAAAAACAAAAACTTAAAATTATAGGTATTTATTTTCATGCAGACAAAAGGGATAAAGGATGACAGGATACTCTCAACAAACTGAAGCAATGGATAAGAGAAGCCCTTAAAAAAAACTGGCACCTCCTTATCCTAGGAGACCTTAACAGAGTAACCAATCCAGTATAGGACAAAAGTAGTGCACACAAATAAATAACATCCAATAAACCAACAGGCCCCAAATAGAAATTATTTTAGATTACAGTTTGGAGTACACATATAGACTACACAATCCAAGTAAAAGAGAATTTACCTGGCATTGAAAGAATAGCAGCAGTAGAATCAATCAAATTTGAATAAACATACTCCTTTCATGGCAAAGTAGAAAAGCCAACATTGGAGAAGCCTTAGACCCCTAATCTTCAATGACCACAAATCCATTACAACTGAGATAGAGACATGGCAATTAAACTCTTACAAGGAGGTTTTCTATCATAAGCCAAATCACAGATACAACTGGTAGCTGGTCAATAGCAAACAATGGAAAAATTTTTTCTTAGAAGTTGACAAAGTCCTCGAAAACCAAAGCATAAAACCAAAATTTATGGATAGACAATGGAACTGCATATGCAATACATTCTAAAAGCAGCCATGCTCCATATTCCAAAGAGGAAACTAAACAGAAAAAAAAGAATAATTAGTGAAGAAGATACAATCAAAGACTCCTTAACACATATGCAACTCTTACACAACAAACTAAAAACCATTCAGTAAACTAACAAACCTCCTTCCATCCTATCAAAAAAACTTCTGAAAAAGTTTTCAGACATCCAACAGCACTTTACAAAATTAACACCAATAACTTTCTACAATACTGGCTAGACTACATGAAGAAAATCATATGAAGTCACAAAGTTATTGCCAAGCAATTATCTATAGAAAACAAGCCCTAGCAATTAAATACAGAATAATAATAAGACAAGAATACTTAGCAACAAATAAAAAAACAATGATTAACAGCATTATAGAAAAACCCAGAAGAACCATCATCTTGGATAAGATTATCACAGTAGGTGAAGAAGTATCAATTATAACAAACCCAAAAGAAATCAAAAACAGGGTCAAGCAATACTTTCAGGACTGGACTCCAGCCAAAAAAATCAGACCAATTACTGACTTTCCCTACTGGACAGCAGAATATGAACCAAAAAAGAATATCAATTTCGATTGGTACCAGTCAGTCCTAACTGAAATATTCATTAATAAAATCAAAAAAGCAATACAAGACAGAAGTGCAAAATCAGTCACTGAAAGAAATTAGATCCCCTATATAGCCTATAAAAAACTTGGAGCCACAGCAATAGAAGAAATTCATTCTCTCTTCAACAGAATCATTAGAGAAGAGGACATACCAAAAGACTGGAGCAAAGATCCATCTATCCAATACCCAAGCCAAAGGACTGGCAAAACAACTTAGATATTATAAGACCAATCAAACTCCTGGATGTAGAAAGAAAGATTTTTATAAAAATCATTATAGATAGATTGGTATGATACATAGGAGATCACAAGATCCTCTTAGAACTAAATTGGGCAGCACTTCCGAGCTGCAGCCTATAAGAGCTAATCCATATAATAAATAATATTATTGAACATGCAAAAGATATGAACAGACAAGCCTGAATCCTCAACCAAGACATGTCAAAGGCATATAACTCAGTCAATCTGTAAATATTAACTTTAGCTCTCAAACGCATCGGGATCCCTTCTTAGATTATTAACATTCTCTTGAATATACTCAATCAAAGACAAAACATAGTGTTGATATGCCATGGACCCATAGCATAATATATTATTAAGGATAGTATTGATCAAGATGACACAATATCCCCACTTCTATGTTACATCTTTTATGATTTACTCATAACCAAAATTGATCAAAACTTCTCAAAATATGCAATTTCTACAAAAATATGCAGAAATCTTCAAGAAGGATGGTTAACAAAGAAAGTGAACATTACAGTCAGTGCCTATATGGATGACATCACCTGAATCACAGACAATGTCAAAGATATAAGTGAAATTATTAAAAAAGTTGAGGAATTTTACAACATTAATGACATTAAAATCAATCCACAAAAATCACAGCTCATCATTATCAATGAAAAAGAAAAAGACTTTGAACAAAGGATAGTAATTGACAATCAAACCATCCAGGGTAGTTCCAAAGAAATGCCAGTTAGAGTTGACATGACAGTTCAGGAAAGAAAGACTATCAAAGAAACCTAATCCAGCAGAAATTAAGAAAGAACAAAGTGCTTATAGGAATGAAAAACCTCATAGATAAACAGATACAATATATTATAAATCATGTTCTAATTCCTAGTGCTGAATACCTGTGCAATGATACGATCCTATCAGAAAAATTATGCAATCTCCTCATGAGCAATATCACTTCAATCTTCAAATATAAACTAGGCTTGACCAGAATGACTTCAAATAACATTTTATACAACAAATATAAGTACAACATAACATATCTCTTAGACAAACAATTATTATTACACACTATAAACTGGACTAATAGAATCAATAGAACCAATAGGATGGGAGCAATTGTAAGAATAAGACTTCAGACCCTGTAAAATGAATTCTGGTCAACACATTCCATTATAAACAAAATAGAAAGTCCCTTGAAAAAGCTAGGCAACATCCTTACACATGATATTATATGACTCCTGAGAAGACATGGCTTTATAGCATATCTGCCATAAAAAACTCACAGCCTGATCCTAACAAAAGAAATTGACACTCCAATTGAAGACATAATGAGCAAGGCCTTTTTTATCAAACATCAAAAAGACCTAAAGAAACACAATATCCTTTTTACAAGACAACTCCTCAATACAAATAGAACTAAAATGCTAGAATAGTATCAAGTTATCTGACTCAATAAAAGATCTATTCCAGGCCCAACCCTTAGTTAGTTTACTACTATACAAAGCAAACTTAAAGAAATACTAGAAACCAAAAACTGAGATGATCCCAATATAACCAAAAACATCTTTACACAAGACATACTCACCACCAACCTTTTTACAACTAGAATTTACTGGATTTATATAATAAAAGAAGGCATTCCAATCATTGACAAAAGACAACAAAAAATAGATCAAAAACCATCAAAAACAAACACTATATACAAAATTCAGAAAGCTTTTCATTGGAGGCATGTGAAGGATGCATAATTAATGTTTTGAAAAACCAAATAGAAGAATACAGTTTCATGGTCATCAAACAACAATCCATTTCAATACCAGTCCATAAAGCAAGTCTTTAACAAGGAAAATCCAACACATAGAAAGAGAAACAATTTAGAGAAACAGGATCTCCCTCAACTCTCTATTCATTACACTTTCTGAACACATACATACCCCTTCAACTCAACAGGAAGCAGATATTGAAATTCATCATATAAAAAGTATATATTCACATCACAAGCATTTGAACAAACTGCTCAAAAGCTCTCCAGAAAGCCTAGAAACACTAGCAACAATCAGAGGAAAGCTAGAAAACTATGCCATCTTTGAGATATTTATTGATGACTCTTTAAACAATTTCAAACGAAAATACTATATGAGTCTGGGTTGAATCATTATCACTTCAGACTTGAAATTGCACACTTTTCAAGTACAAGTAATCATACACTCATCATCAACCACAGTAGAAATCACAGCAATCCTCACAGCACTTAGTGTTCTACCTGAACACAGCTCAGTTATAACATGTGCAATGTTAGGAAGTCATTTTATCATCATGTATCTTAGTTAAAGGAAAACTTTATTAAATGCAAACTAGGAGCAGACAACTCTGAGTTGTCAGTAAAGGAAAAAAACGGCCTTTAAATACATGTTTTTCCCATATAAATAAATATAATAAAAATACATGAAATAATATATATATAATCTTAATGTTTCTTCTGGAAGATCATATGCATATAATTAATAAAAAGAAAAAGAAAATAAAATAAAGAACAATATGACAAAAACAATCATAATGAAACACAATGATAAACAAGTATGTCTATAATACCTCTTGTTTCCCCTGAATGGCAAACACTACTATTACTATGAATCTATTGGTATCTGTCTATATGCTATTAGTAATTCAGGTCTCGCGTCGCCTCAGAGCTTCGGGATCGGCGGTCAGGTCATGTGATCTGAAATATCATGTGTTCTAGCAAATCATTAGTGTTTCACAGCTGGAGGTCTAAATCCTTGATTATCTTGAAATCCTATTTGACAACATCTTTCCGGCCTTTAATAAAAGATGTTTGTCTTATCAAAATACCTATAGTTTTTTAATAGCGTTTTAGCAGTTATTATCTAACTTTCAGGTGTAAAGTCATGTTTTCATCGGGTGACTTAGGTAAAATTATTACATTCTCCCCTCCTTAAAAGAATCATTGTCCTCAATGACTATGCCCTTGTGTACATCATTTCTGTGGCTGTAATGTCAAGAGATTATAGTCCAGTCTTGTGATGGTGGGTCTTAATGCATGATTCTTAAGAGTTTCTGATGTGGTTGTCAGTTTCTCGTGATCTACTATTCGTGCCTAACATAAACAAATGTTGGAGTAAGCCTCTAGCACTCAGCGACATGTGCTCATGTCCATGGTCTTGTGTTGATTAACTTCTTAGTAAATGCTGTGTTTCGCGTGGTTTGTGTCATCTTTCTTGTTGGTCGTGTTTAACTTCGATTTCTCATGACTACTGCCCATGTTTGTTCTGAGCTATAGGGTTAGCTACTCCCTATAAAACCCAAAACTCACATGGTAGCATAAGGTTTCTGATCATTCCAAATACGATCGTAGCCATATGCCTTGTATCGTGGCACGATCTGTCTTCATGAAGTCTGGGGAACTAGGTAAGGTCTTGATCTTGTATTTTCCTGTGGCATATACGTATTGAGGATTTGATAAGTATTCCTGATTCAGGGATTCAGTGATGGTTCTTGATTGATTGATGGTATGTATCCTAACAGCCTCTTTTTCTGACTTGTTTCTTTCTTCAGGACTTTTTATAGCTTTTCGTGGATTTAGACGGCAGCAATGGTAAGTTTTCTTTCTAATCTTCTCTTTTCTTTACCTTCTGACTTCTTCTTTCTCTCATAAATTCGGATTATTTCTGTGAACGGGAGAGAATTTCAGATTTCATCGGTCGAGATCTTCTTTGGTCTCATCAGGCGATTCTCTTTTCGCAAATCTCTTCTCCTCGTCACGGTGGTAAGTCTTTCAGTGTTCTTGATCTTGTTTTGGATATACTAACCCTTCTTTTCTTCTTGTGCAGCTCGTAGGTCTCCTGGGGTCACGGTATGTTGTCCGACTGGTCTTTTCATTCTTTAGTTCTCCGTTAGCATTTCGGCAACTCTTGGGCGATCTTCTCAGCCATCTCAAGTGTTTCAGCCCTTTTTAAGGTAAGTTTCTGCCATTCCTGTTCTTTCAGTAATTTCTTCATCATTCCGTATTTCTCTTGTCTTCTGTTCTTTGATACTAACCTTTCTTCTTTTGGGTGGTATAGCTTTCCTTTTTTTCACCAATTCCAGGTGGTCTTCCAGATTTCAGTTCTTGTTTATGGCGGTTGGAGTTCTGCTGACCTCTGGAGTTTTCAGGTAAGTCTTTTCTTGTTTATTCTTTCATCAATTCTTCCTTTCCTCGGCTATTTCTATTCTTTCGGTGACGGTTTCTCTCAGTTTTTGTCATTCACCATTCTTCTCGGGGTTTTGGGGTGCCATGTTGCAATGTGGCTGTCACGAACTTCGGCAGGCTTCCTTCTGGTAAGTTTTTTTGGGTCATAGAAGCCTCACTCATTCTTACTAACTTTTTTTCTTTCTATTTCTGGTCTAGAGTTCCTTTTTCTCTCCCTGTGATCTTCCAGATGTTCGCAGCGATTTTGGTCCCAGCTTCCTTCGTTCCTGGTAGTTTCTCGTGGCAGTTAGGTAAGTTTTTTCATTTCTTTCATTCTTGTTTCTTTTTTTCCTTGCCCGTATACTAACTTATGTCTTCTTGTGGTGGGAAAATGGTGTCGCCGGAGTTTTTTCATCCGTCTCTCTTTTCTTTCAGTGATTTTGACAACTTCAGCCATTCCAAGTGCATTTCGCTCAGCCGGTCTCCAGTGCAGTGTCTTTTGGTTCCCCTTGGGTTTTGATGGCTCTTTCTCAGTCTCTTGCTATCACTAGGTCCATTCTTTTGAGCTCGTATAGTTCTTGTGGTCGTTCTTTCGTGCGGCTTCATCTGGCAGCATACGTTCGTCAGCAAGCTGCATACATGCACGAGTTTTTGGGAGGCTATTCAGCGCACACAAGTGTGGTTGAGTGTGTGGTTAGAATAGTCACTCATCTATATACTTACATGCTCATATCTTGTGCTTTAAACTAACTTCATGAGCAGCATATAGATTTAATCAGTGCTAAGGTGAAATTCAAACTTATATCTAAATTCTACATTGTACGGGTAATCGTCGTTCTTTGTATGTTGATTTTCTTGTAATTTTCTGTCTGTCTTTCTATAACAATGATTTTTTCGCGCAGCTATTCTTTCGTTTCGTATTGTTGTCCTTCTTTTTAGGCTTTCTGTCAGTGTCTTTCATGTATGTCTATCTTGTGTGTGTGTATGTCTCTTGTGTGTATATGTGTTATCAATTCTATCATTGCTTCTCTGGAAACAATAGAAAGGTTTTCATGCTCAGCACATGAATATTTCAGGAATTATGCCCTTACGTCAACCTACTGAGTATTCTTTCTATACTTACATAGTCTGAGATTAACCGATCCTTACAGTAGTGTATTACTGCCTTGAGTTCCTCAAGTCCGTTGTACATAGTCCAACTTTGAGTGACCAGTTAAGATACCTGTAACAGACTCCTGAATAAGCTTGTTTGCTAGATAATGCCTTTTAGGATTTTCTCAGTGTGATATCATTACTTGTGGAAAACATGCCTCTAGCATGTTGTCCAGTTTCCTCATGCTGAAAATCTATTGCATTATTTAGTATCCGATCCTAGAATTTTTCCAGTCCTTAGCCCTTGTCATTAGTTAAAGTTTCCTTTCATTGGCTTCTATTGGTCAGGTGTTTACTATTTTCCTTATCGCTTTCCTTAATTCATTATTGTTCCTAATTTGGTGTATCAACTCATGAATCTTTATCGTCACCACATGTGTTATATGTGTCTATCCTTGTGTTCTTGCATTTGGTTCCCTTTTCAGTAATCTGGAAATCACAAGTTATCTCAGAAATTTCTCTATTTAAACAATGCTTTCTGTGACTGGTTTTCGCATTCTTTCCATCCAATTCCCCAACAACAACTACAACAACTACAACAACTATGCCTCACATCCATAAACAAAAATATCTCGCTCGCCATCTTGCCAAGTAACAATCTCAACAAGATATCTGGTCTTTAAGGAAGGAGGTCAACTCCTTTACTCAACAACTTAAGATTCCCAGTAGTCCCTTAAATTGTTTGCCATTTCCAAGTGTGCTGAGACAGTTTCAGTTATACAATTGGAAGAGGAAAATCTGACCTTGCGTACAGAGATAATAAACCTTCACAGCTTTCCCGGTGGCAAGTCACGTCTTCCTGAATAAAGGGTTAGAGGACTAGTAACCACTGTTGCACTCTTTGGGCCAGTTGTAATAGTGATGTTGTGTCCTCTGGGTCATTACTATCACACTAAAAATCTTTTACCAGAAATTCAGGCGAGTCGTTTGGTACCAGTATGTGTCTTCTTTGAATGGAGGAGTTAGGAGACTAGTAGCCACTGTTACGCTCTTTGGGTCGGTCGTAATAGTGATGTTGCGCCCTCTGTGCCATTACTATTGCACTAGAATCCTTTCATCAAAAGTTCAGGCCGATTACATGGGTATTGTCGCAGGGTAGCTGACATTTCCGCAGAGTTTAATCCTTCTCTCGAAAAAAGATAAGTATTTTTCATTAAGTATTAAGGTTTCCCTTAACATCCTAATATTAATTATATTGATAATTTCATAAATGCTATAGCCTCAATTACTATCCTACACTAGGTGCTACATAGCTGATCAGCTCGAAGGCATATGTCATAGGTCACCACGTTTCCAGTGAACCAAGTCGTCTATAGCTATTTATGTGGATTTATAAAATTATCAAGTAACTAATTCTAAGTGCCTGATAGATCATTGCGTAACTTCTTGGGGGACCTTCGCGCTACTTTCCTAGGACCTTCAGACTCCTATCCAGGATCTTCATGATACGATGGTATTCCTTATGTATAACCCTGATGGTACCCTTTCAAATGGTCTCAAATTTGCTTCGCATAACCTTCAAATATCCTTCCATCCTTTGTGTAACCATGGGTGAACCTTTGTGCAATATGGTAAAGAAAGTACGGTAAAGCAAGAAGAATTCTTCCTTTTCAAAGAAAAAAGTTTCTCTCAAGAAAATTTAAAAAAAGAAAAATTCAAAGAGAAGGGGGAATAAAAGAAGCATCCGCTGCTACCAAATGTAACATGTGCAATGTTAGGAAGTCATTTCATCATCATGTATCTTAGTTAAA
>CAJVPT010001670.1:0-20344 GCA_910592055.1 Acaulospora colombiana | reverse complement strand
ACATTAAAATTTTTAAATTAATAACTATAAAAAAACTATCCACAATTGTTTTCTATTATCCAAATTATTGATTTATAGCATTTTTTGACTTTTGTCTCTATTAAAGTGAAGAGTTATGAATTTTGTTCCTCAAAAAGAGATATAAGTAATCAGCAAAATTTTATATGTTAAATACTTTAGGCACCCATTATTAGCTGCAGTATCAATTTTTGCTGAATTTTTTTCTACAATAATTTTTTTGCTAAATTTTTGCCACAGTAATAATTTTTTTGCTAAATTTTTTGCCATAGTATCAATTTTTTGTTGAATTTTTTACTACAATATGTAACAATTTTTTTGTCACAATATAAAAAAAAATTTTTTTATTGCAATATTGTCAAATTTTGTGCTAAATTTTTTTGTTACAGTATGCTATTATTTTTTTACTAATTTTTTACTAATATTTTTAATACTAAGTAATAGCAATTATAAAAGATTTGTCAATATTTTTATTATTAAAATTTTTCAAATTTGATAATAATTTGGTCACCAAATAATATAATTTTGACTAGTGATATATATATATATATATTTTTAATCTGCCATCAGGCTGATTTTGACTAGTGATATATAATAATAGATTCCTAAAGTATTAGTATATAAAATTTCACAAATCACTTATGTCCTTTTTTGAGAAACAAAATTCATAGCTTATTACTTCAATAGGAATAAAAGTCAAAAAATACTATAAATCAATAATTTAGATAATGGAGAACAATTGTAGATAGTTTTTTTATAATCATTAATTTAAAATTTTTAATGTTTCCTAATAAGAGACATTTGACTTTTATCTCTACCTCCCCTTTTAGGGATCTATCTTTAGTTATATATATGTTTTTAAAATCATAGATCTTGAAATAATATATTATATTAATAAGAATTTTTCTGTACAATATACTTTTGATCTTAAATAACTTTTAAAATCTTATTGTTAAGTTGTTATATATCTTTTATAATAATATATTATATTATATCTTGAATTCTATTCTGGATATTAGAATTCTGTTGAATATATATAAGATCTATTTTTCTGTTATCTTTTTTTTTTTTAATATTTTTATTATTATATTAATTTCTTATGAATTTTTTATTTTATTTTCACAGAATTTTTTGATTTCTTGTTCAGATATATCAAAATCCAATGCATTTTTTTCTATCTAGTTTTTTAACTTTTTATTATTAATTCTAGCTTTAATTTTATCAAAATATTAATAGAATTGTTACTAATGATAAATACTAATTACTACTATTGATCTGGAAGTTATTGATAATATAAAATATTCTTATTGTTTCTAGGATTTGTTCTATATTTTATTTTGATTGGATTATTCAGATAATATTATTTGTAAAGACAATTGTTATATATCTGAATTCTAACTTATGCTTTTTTTTTGTTTTTAAGGTCTGAATTCTATTTAAATGATATTTTGTAGCTTCTATTTTTGTTATTTTGAATTTACATAGCAATGAATTATAAAATATTTTTTATAAAAGGAGTGAAATAATTTTACTCTAATCTATTTCATCTCTAGTTATTATTGATTTTGTCAAATCATTTTTATATATTATTTTGAACTTCTATTTTTAAAAAGATCAATTATAATTTTGATAAAGCCTGTAAGAATTTTTATCTTTTCATTGTTTTTTGTAACATATTAAGACTTATAATATATATATTTTGACTATGTTTTAAAAGATTATTCATAATTTTTTTTTGCTTTTTCTTGCTTTTTTACAAATATTATTTAATATCTAAATCAGTTTTGCAATGCTTTTTTCAAATAATTTAGTATAGTTTAGATTTTTTATGATTTTATGTATTTTATAGATATTACTTAATTTGTTAGTAAAAATTTTTGTGAAGTATTTTCAGGTCATCTCTAAAAAGACAATTAATCTTGTGTTTTGAAGTTTATATTCCTGTATTTCAGTTTGATAATTGGATAGATATAATTTTATTTTTATTTATCAGAAATAATTTCTATTTCCAGGAATTTGTTTAATTTTTTTTAAAAGTATTCTTTGCTTTGAGTATTTAGTTTTTTATGTATTTCATAACAAATTTGGGATTTTTCAGAAGTTTATTATTCAGAAGTGATTGAATCATTTTGTTTAATTCTTTTTATTATATTAATTCTATTAATCCTATATATTAGTTTTCATCAATATTTATTTTGAACTCATTTTTTCATTTTCACTTTTCTATTAGATAATTATTATTTGCATATTATTTTCTGAAGGCTTTTTTATAATATCCATAAAGCTTTTTTTGATGTTTTTTTTTTTTTTTTAATTAGTCATATTGACTAAACTTTTATTGATATTTTGATAGGTACAGTTGTTAAATTACAAGAGACCAGACTTATAACTATTTAACTATACTACCTTTACTTAATATAACCTGATTTTACTTGTTTCTTAAGTAAGTACCATCTTGTCAGCTACCCTGCTTTTGTCCAGACATTTAGCATTCCGAGGATTTACTAAAAACTACTATTTTATTAATTCAAGTAGTATTTTTGTTGTATATTTCTTAAAGTGTGATTGGTTCTTTGCAATGAAGATGTGTTCGAATTTTGTATAATATACTTGCTGTGTTCAGTTTTCTTCAAAGGCTAGATTATTTGATGCTCCAATCTCTATGTGGTTTAATGTAAAGTCCTGGCGATCATTGGTATGTCTTGCACTGATCTAAGTCTTCCATTGATTATTTTAACTACTCTTCAAAGATGACCTACAGGAGTTTTCCTTAGTCAAATGAGACTTTAGGTCTCTCCCTAACATATCTGTCCCTGTGGTTTTCATCATAAATATTATACTTTCTTACAATCCAAAACCAAACTGGTCCCATTCTTCTGGTAACTTTAGTGACTGGTATAGATGACCGAAGTCTTCCAATATCTCCCATGAGTCTGATAATATGAGAAGAGATGGATTCTTTTATTAGGCTGGTAAGATTTTGAGGCAATCATTATTATTCTTGATATTCTTTCGGTAGCTTCACATATTCCAGGTGGCATGTGCATCATAACTTCATTCATCCAAGTACTAAAACTAACTAAGACCTGTGTGACCTGTTTTTGATGCACCATGGGCAAACGGTGATATTTAATAGGTTGGATGTGTGAAAGAACATATGTGACTGATAAGCATATATTCTGTACAACATGATCTATTATTGTGAATACCATTATTAAGTGGAATTGAACTGGTAACCCATGGATGGTAACCTGGAAGTACATCCACTGCACTATTGATCCACAAGTTGATATTTTCTTTTTTAGTTATAAAATATTTCTAATTATTATATATTGTTTTAATCTTATTTAATGTTATCTTAATTCTTTTTTTATTTAATATTGAGTTGATCATTTTTCATTAATTGTTTTTCAGGTTATCATATCTTTATTCTAATATTTTTTTAATTTTTTCTTTTTCTTGCTTATTTTCTTCACTTTGACTAATAGTTTTGAATATTTCAATTGTAACCTATATCTTTTTTGAAAGTCTAACTATAATATATTCTTTATATTATATTGCAAGCATAGATTTTTGATTTGAAGTTTAAAGTAATATTTTCTATTATTTTTTTGTATAGTTATATTGAGTACTTATATATTTTTTTTTTTCAGAAATTTTTGTCTTTTTAAATAATAGTTTAATTAAATGGCTCTTCTATACTTTATAAATTCTGACCTGGACTAATACTTTTTTTTTTAATTAGGTCCTCTTTTTTTAATTATTAATTTGAAAAAAGCTATTGAAATTATTTAATTTTTGAAGACCTTTCAAATTTGATTCACTTATTGTTTTGTTGTTGACTTGTATAGCTCTTTTTCTAATAAAGAAATCATTTTTGATTTAAATTTATAATCCACATCTTTCTGATGGTTCTTTTATTGTTTCTTTATGAATTTTTTTAGATTTGTTATTTTAATGATTTTATTAAATAGACTAAAGATCTTATTTCTTGAAAAGAAGTTGTTGTCTTGTAGTATTACTATTTATATTATATAATCACTTTTTGTTGTAGCAGATAGACCTTAGTTTTCAAAGTAAACTATTGGACATTATATTATACTATAGGATATCTACTAATAATCAATTCTACTCTACCTTATTATATATTATTTTATTTGTTTAATAATTTGTTTTTCCTTTTTAGATTGTCTATATATCAATAAAGTCTTTGTTATCAAAAAACTAGAAATAGGATTTTTGATTTTTATGAGGTCTTTAATGTTGCTCTAAATATTGATATTTTATCTTTTCCAAAATTATAAGTTACATTGAAATCTATATAGATACTTTTTTTTTTATTTTTTTGAATTAGCTTTTTAATTCTGTTTTAATATTTCTAGTTTTTTTTTTTTATTATTAGATATATACTATATATTTGAACTATATAGTTCTTATTTTTTTTTATCTAAAAATTTGCTACTATTATATATTCTTTTTATCTTTCTATTGATACTATTCTTTTCTTTAAACCTTTCATATCAGAAAAGTATTTATAAAATAATTTATTTTTTAATACATATTTGTTGTTAGTAATTGTAAGCTTTGTTTCACTTAGTTTTAATATTTCTATTTCTGTTTTTTTATTTTTTTTAATAGGTTTTATTGATTTGTTGTATTTATTATTTCTCTTATATTATGTATTTCTATATAAATTACTCTTTTTTTATTTTTCTCCTATCATTTATATTTTATGTTCTATTTTTTACCCTTGTTTTATTGTTTTTTTTTGTTTTAAAAAATTTTTTTTATTCTTTTATAAGTAGATTTTTTCATCCTCTCACTATTGTTTTATATTTTTGTTTTTATTTCTTTTGACCAATCTTTCTTTTACTTTGTATTTTTTTTGATAAAAGACATAAGAATTTATTACCTTCCTAAAAAGTTGTTTCAATTAGTATATCTTTTTTAGAAGTTGTTTGTACCTCTTCTATTTCTTAATCTATTAGATAACTGATTATTTCTTTTTAATTTATCTATTTTATTATTGAGTCTCTCTAAGTTATTTAAAATTAGTTGTAATAATTCTTGTTACATATTATCTTAATTTTTTGATATATTATAGTTAAGATTGTTTTTATTTTTATTTTTTATTTTTTGCTCTCTATCAAGCTAGTTACATATACTTTATTAAATATTTATAAGCTGTATATATAACATGAGATACTAAAGCTAATTCTTTAACTAACTCACTCATCATGGTTGTTTTACCTCTCTAAGTGCAACTTTGGAAGTAATTTATCACTCTGTTGAAAGTTCAGTTAAATATCCTTCTAACTTCTAACATCATTGCCTACAGATCACTACTACAGATTACTTTTTTGAGTTCTGATAGAAATTAAAATCCAACTATTTCTTCCCATACTTTATCCCATTCTGCAGAATTTGTTTGAATATCATATTTTTTAATTCTTCTTCCTTTAATTATACTTGATATGACTGATTTCTTGATACTTTGGTCCTGTTTCTTTGTCTCTATAGATGTGTTGGTCTTTTGATATTGTTACCTCTGTTGATTTCCAATATCCATTTCCACTCTATCACCTTTTCACATCTAATATTCCAAATTTTCTTTCTAAAATGGTTATGTATTTTCTTCTGCATCTTCATTATTCACTTTCTTGCTTCTTTATTAATTCTCTTTTTATGACACTTTGAGTCTACTATCTTATCTATTAGGTCTTTTTCAATCAATCCTATATAGAAACTAAGTATATCCCGACCAGTGTTTAAGATTTTTTCTACTAGTTAAATTATTTTCTTATCCATTTCTTCTCTTTTCATTGTGTTATTAACTGTCAGACTTATCTCTTTTTCTTTTGACTCTTTTTTTCTATCTGTCAGGAATTTGTTGAAACCTTGTACCATATCTTTCATACCCTTCTGCCAGGTTTCTTGTCACTAAGTTTTATATGCTGGATATTTTAGCAAGTGTTCTATTGTCTCTTTCTGCTGTTTACTTATGAGACATTTTATTTACTTGTATAAGTCTGGTCTTCTTGTGGCTAGCTTATCACTAGTCATCTTAACAAGAAAACTTTTTTTTTGTGATCCTTCAAAGGAGGTATTCCATGTAAGTCTATTATTTATTTGTTCTCAAACTAGGTTCTATGTATGCCTGTGCTAGTCTTGGATTTGATATCTCCACTTTTTGTCTATTCTATTTTGAATTGTTCATTGATATGTCATTATTTTGACATTGGTTTTCTTAACAAATTGTCTTATTGGAGCATCTAGCACTATATCTTGTTATTTGATTTTGGTAATAATCTTAGGTGAGTCCAGATCTTATCATTCTATTATTGAGAACTTTAATACTTCTTTGGTTAAAATGTCTACTTCCTCATTATATTGAATGTTGGAGTATATTTTAACCTTAATAAGGTTTAAATCCAATTCTTTTTTCTTTACTAGGCTCAACATTCATGCCTATAAGGACTAATTTTATTTCTTTTGCCATCTTTTATGATTTTTTTGGGATTCGTCTTTTTTATAGCTTTCTATTTGAAGATGCAGGCTTGTCTATCAGTGTGGATCTTGACCTTGCTGGTAACTGGTACTACTAGTAGTATAGTGACTATCGCTACTAGCTCTGTTCTTGTGGATGAAGACCAATTAGTTATCTCTATTTAAAACTTGCTTTCTCTTCCTGTTTCTTTAATTTGTATCCATGCTATATCTATCTTCATATTTTTATTTTTATGATCAACAAGGAATCTATCAGAGTAAAAGATCATTGTATTATTGCTATTATCCCTCTTGTTACATCTGAGTATTTCAATCAAATAGATTTGATACATGCTTCCTTTAATATTTTCTTTAATGAGTTTCTTCTTCCAGTTCTTGATTACTACTTCTTCCAGTTGCCTTCTATTATATTGTGTAGTCACTGAGTCTATATGAATTATTCTACTTATTGATTTCTTTAGTGCTACATTAAAACAAGAGGTTTCTAAAAGTTGAGCTCTCCTTGTAGAGTTTCTAGTATTAAGATAAGAAATCATATATGTTTATTCTATGTTTGATTCTAATATGCATCGGTTTTTAGTCTTGATCTCTTCTGGGTAGCCCTGACATCATATCAGGTTTGATCCTAAGTTTTACTTGGAGCTGTTACATTTGAAATAATCTATTTTAATACATTTTTAATTGTTATCTAGAATCAACTTTTTCTAAACAAGTTGCTGCTGCTAATTATTATGCTTAGTGACCATTCAAAGTTTTTGCCTTTTATCAAGGTTAAGATTGAGTATTAGATATTCTGAACTCCATTTTAACCAATTTTTTTTCTAAGTTCTTGTGAGCTGTCCTAGTTTGTTTCTTCACACTTTTCTTGTTATTGACAAGTACTATTCTGGAATAGATTTCTTATTTGTCTTCTGTAAAAGTTGGAGCATTCGCCAGTCAAATACTTCTCTAGTTTCATAGTTGATAAGCTGATCCATGTATATCAACTTATTGTATTTAAGTGATAAAATGGTTTTACTGTATTCTTTTGTTGTCATATAATCTTTAATTGAACTATTTCTGATACTCCAATTAAAAATATCATTCTACTTTTAGCTATGAAAAGTTAATTCCATATCTTTGGTTAATTTCAGTACTTGTAATACAAAGTTGATCCTTTCTGAAAGATTGTTTAGTGAGTTACATATGAGCAGATTGCAAGGTTCCTTGTACTAAATCTGTGATTGCTTTAATCTGATAATTGTTGTGATTTCAGCTGATCTTAAGTTATTTAATTTATTGCACAATCCTGTTATCTGATTTTCTTTTTGCAATATCTAAACACTCTTTAAATTGTAAATTCTAGAATAATATACTACACTATTAGGTATAGATCAATATAATATGGTCTTATTTTTAAATAGTTTTCTATATACCATTGTCAGGACATTATACATTCATCAATATAGTACATTATACTGCATTCTGAATTCGATTCTAGATATTAAGACTCTGTTCAGAATATAAAGTGCTTATTTGTCAGTTAACTTTTTATTCTTTAGGGACTTTATAATCATGTTGATTTCTTTAAGCATCTGTTCTTTGAGTTCAATAGTAGATTTTTGATTACCTGTCCAGATCCCTAGGAATCTTGTCTATTCAGCTCTATCCAATTATCTAACTACTTCTCTGTCAACTCCTGCTTAGACCTCTTCTGGATATTGATTGGGGTTGTTAATAGTAATTAATACTGATTTGCTATCATTAATCTACGAGTCATTTGCCTTATAAAAAATTCTTGCTTCTTTCAGAATCTTTTCCATATCTTCTTTGGATCTTGCTATTCATGTTATATTATTCATAAATGTGATAGCTACATACCTTGCCTCTAACTTTCTTTCATTATTTTTCTTTAACTCTGGATCCTAAGTCACTGATATTTTATAGCCTTTTGTTTCATCATTCTGAATCTTGCACAATAAAGGATTATAAAATATCCTCCACATTAGTGATGAAATGGTTTCTCCTTGATCAATCCCATCTCCTGCTGTGATTACTTTAGTTAGATTTTTCTCAAATATAATCCTAAATTCTAGATTTCAAAATAGATTCATTATAATTTGAATAAAGCCTTCTGATATCTTGACTCTATTTATTGCCTTGACTAATATATTCAGATACTAATAGTATAATATGCTTTTGCTATATCTTGAAAAAGTATCTATAACTTCTTTTTATTTTCTCTTTCTTCCTTACAAATGCTATTGAAAATTTGAATTGGTTCTACTGTACTTTCTCCTGATAATCCTATATAATCAAGTCCTCTCAGTATATTATTAATCTTGCAGATATTTCTCAATCTATTGTAAGGATTTTGGTAAAACATTTTTGTGTGACTTTTAACAATACTATTGGTCTGGTTTTGAGGAGTTCACATCTTCATGGTTTTGATTTTGCTATAGAATATATATGACTTTGCTTCCATTCTATTGAAGTAACTTCCCACTTTAGAAAACAGTTAAGCATCTTTCTAAGATATTCTTTTTCTTCTTGACCCAGTCTTTTTAATATTTTATAACTGATTTGTGATCTTCTTAGGGCTTTATTATTGGGAAGTCCTTAAAGCATTTCATATAGTTCTTCTTAGGAGATTAGCTTCAGTAGGTCTTTACACTATTTTTTATTAATATAGCCTTTAGAATTGTATTCTTTTTTCCAATCTTCTGTAAGGCTGTCAAAATTGGTATTTTATTTTTTGAATGCCTCATAATGATATCTTTTTATTTCTTTTTTGATTTTTTCCTTCTTAGTAGTTATATATTCCTTTTCTATATCTTTAACCTTAATCTTACGTATTCAGTATTATTTTAACTTGCTCTCTGTTAGTCAAGGAGTTTACTATTCTCCTTTGATTGCTATGTAAGTTATTATATCTTTATTTCAAGGCTCTTTTGATAGCATCCTTTGTCTTTTTTGCCTCTGTATTCTGACAAGCAAGTTTTAAGCCTTCTATTGCATTTTGTATATCTTTTTTTAATAATTTCTATGGAATTTGGGAAATGCTATATTGGATACAATAATTTTCGATCTAATGATTAGAACTGAAGATAGTGTTGTGTTTCTTAATTGCCTTGCTAAGCGCTTGCAATTTGATTGGATCATGTGTACTTTCTATTTTCTTAAAGAGTGTGAATAGTTGAAGGGCTTTCTGATACTGGATAAATTCTGGCCCATGCCTATGATATTTTTCTTGAGAAGCAGATAGCTTCTTGGTCATAAGCTTATTATATGTCACCCTACATATTTGTTCTTCAAAAGTCTTTCAGATCTTGTTTGTATGAGCTTCTTTTTTACTATTCTCTGATTCTTCTTTAAACAATAAATCCATTGTCATTCTGAATTTGTAATTTAGGCTTTTATTGAATACTTTCTACTGCTCAGGTATTAACCCCTTTATATTAATTCTTTGTTCACTTTTTATGGGAAGCTTGCTTTTAATATCTTTTGTGAAGAGATTGGCATTATGCATTGTTAGCACTAGCATAGTATGATCACTTCCTATTGTTTCTTTTATACTTTGGTTGTTGAATCTGAGTATTGGATAGTTTGTAAGGCTTTGAGATATTCATATATAATCACTCCAACTACTACTAGTAGCATCCCATCTTGTTAGAGTTTTATCTTTTCTTTTCCATATAGCCTGTATGTCTAGAAAGAACCATTTATCTAAAAAGTTGAATAGTAGTATTTCTGGGTAGTAAAATGGTTTAAATTTAGCTCTAGATATTGATACCCTATCCTTTGTAGGGTTGTATGCGGCATTAAAGTCTCCCAGTACTATTATATGAAAGTCTTGTCTGTTCTTTTCTTTAATGAAACTTTGTATTCTCTTCTGTACCTTTATACTTTATCATTTGTCTGAAGAAATATAGATCTGGATGATACATATCTTGTTCCATTTTATGAGCATATTAACTGTTATTATGTATCCTTCTGCCTTTTCTACTGAAGCTACTTTTCTTTCCAGATCTTTTCTTATCAAAAGACTAACTCTTGTACTATATGAAGTGTCTTTATTGGTACTATTTAAAATGTTTGAAGGTTGTTTACTTCTGAAAGGTCCATTTTGCCTTTGTATTGATTAGTTTTGTTTCACATAGCCCTATTATTCCAATGCCTTGTTCCTATATTTCTTTTATAAGACTATATTGATTTATACTATCAATAATACCTCTAATATTGTGTGTCTCTATTCTAATTACTCTTTTCTGTATATCTTCTTCTTTTGTTTTTTCTATCTATTGGTCCTCTCTATTTTTCTCTAGGAATTTATCTTTTTCTATTTGCAAAAAAGTATCAAGATCTTGATTACTTTGCTGCTACCTACTATTGTTCTTCTTTATTTGTTATACTTTGCCCTTGTTTTATATTTTTGACTTGGAAATGGTGGGCTAATATTCCTTCTCTTTTTGTGGTTGGACTGGTGTGTTCTTTTAGAAGCAATTGGCTCTCCTTTTAAGTGGACCTTTCTCTAGTTTGTTTAGTCATTTGCTAAGCTTTTCTAATATTTTGCTTAGTTAGGCTATCTTTGATTCTTGCATTATAGTTGATCTTCAGCTTCTTGTTTTCCATCTTGTTATTTACCTTTAATGTCACCTAGTATTCAAAGTTTTATTATCTGTTTTTAAGGAATATTGTAAAGTTTGGTGTGGGACTTAATTCACTTCCTGATGTCTCTGCCTCTCTAGTGGCTCCCTATTGCTACCAGTTATTGGTGGTATAGATCTTATTGTGCTTCTTCTATTTTCTGACTGACTATTGTTTCTTTTGAGTCTTACTGCCAGTATAGCTTCTTTTCCAGTTGCCATAATATCTTCATTACTTTCTTTATCTCCACTTACTCTATATTGGCTTTTACAATCTTTTTCCCTTGCTTCTTTATTCATTATATATGTATTGCCTGACTTAGCCAGATCAGCTAATATTTTATGATGATAATGATTCTTTGCACTTCATTCTAACCCTTGATTGTTAATCTTTATTTGATGCTGGAGTGTCTCTCTTAGATCTTTTTTATTTTCAAAGTATACTACTGCATAGTTTTCTGATACTAAGGTAATCTTGTTTTTTGATATATAAAAGGCTTTGGCCTTCATATAGTTTAAGGCTTTTTTTATAGATTCTGTATATAATTCATCAACTCCATAAAGTCTTAAAGAGTATTTCTTTCTCTCTTTTAGAATTTGAGTAATTTCTTGATCATCTTGTTCCTTGTAGGCTATCACAGTTCATACTTGATTAGATTTTATCTTGATTATCCATTCCTTGTTCAAGTTGATATATTCCCAGTAAGCATAAAGGTGAACTTTGAATTATTTTTGATGAAAAAATGTTCTATATTCATCGATATTAATAATTTCTCCAAATTATTCCATTGGTCTAATTATACATTTGCCAAGCTTGTGATTTGTATCTATCAATGTAATATATTTTGATCTATTTTTAGCTGATGAAAAGCTTTCTGGCTTGAAGAACTTTTTATTTTGAGCATATCTTTGAAAGGTTGATCATGTGCTCATATCTTTGTTTATTCTTCTAAGTGTAAAGTTCTCAGCTTCTTTTTTGTTGACAGCTACCAGACATCTTACTATATCTTCTTTTTTATCAAAGCCAAATGTAATCCAATGGTTACCATTAGTAAATTCTGTTTTGAAGGAATTTATTCACTTAGGTATTTTTAGAACTCCTTTGAAATACATAATTCACTCTTCTTTATTTTCTCCTGGCAATATGACTTGGAGTACCCTTACCTTGATTGATCCCTATTGTTTTATAAAGAATGGATTTACTGTTGTTTCTTGAATTCTATTTCTTGTATTATAAGACATGTTGTTTGTAATATAGCTTTCCTGCACTATTTCTTTTAACACTTCTATTTCTATTTGTTCATCACTTCTCTATTCTCTATTATGACTTTCTTAATGGGGACATTTCTTCAAGTTTTATAAAAATTGAATGAACTTTCATTAAAATGCTTTCTATTATAAAAACTTCAATTTGATTAGAGCTTGATATCTGTATTACTGGCTTGCTTGTCAACATATTATATACTTTTTTTTTAATATATGTGCTTCTAAATCTTCCTTTTTACCTTGCATCTTTTTCTAAAGAATGAGGATATATTGCTATAGCATATGTTTTTTTGTTATCACCAATGGATCTATCCTCAATAGATTGCCAATAATATTATTCAGTATCGAGGAAATATGTATTGACTCAGTAGGAATGTGGGATTGATTAGTTGCTATTAGTCTCAATTCATATTATATTATCCTTATTTTTCAGAGTACTTGCTAAGGATCATAATAGAAGCTATCTTTCCCAATATTTTTAATAGCTTCTTTTCTCTTCTCTCTAGGATCCTGATTATTGTTTATTCTTTTATTAACATGTTAACATGTTATCATGTGATATACAAAAAATTTAATATATGTTATTATTGTATGAGTGTCTTTTTAACTATATGATTAGATAAATACTGTTATATATTATTTTTTTGTTTGATATATATGACAATAAGTTGCTATATTGATATTAAGAAGTCTATAACACATAATTTCTATATGTTTACATATCTGATATTTGTTTATTAATATGTAACAGACTATAATCAACTGTTGATCTTGCTTTAGATAATACGTGTTAGTTAATTACATATGTTCTAGTTTGTTAATCTATTATATTTTACTGTTTTGTTATAGATTAATCAGTTTGTTTTAATACATGTCAATTAGATAGAAAGTTATTATGTTCGTGTAATATGAGTTAGTTGATATGAAGTTGTTGTATTGTTGTGATCTTTTAGTTATTTGATCAAAGAGACTTGGACATTCTCCTGAGTTTTAGTTAGCTTTAAGGTTATATTGATTTATCAATATAATCTATTGCTTCTGAGACTTCTTTTAGTATCTAAAAAGGTATTAACCTGTACTGGTCTGGTCAAGAGCTTTGTAAAGTTGAAGTTGGGTCTCAAGAAGCCTATTGTAAATCAGCTTGTTTTTGCTTTTTCTTCTTCCTAAAAGTAAAAATGATCTAGTGATATTTGTCTTTCAAGTTGAATGAAACTCTTTTTCTATTGTTGCAAAGTAGATTTTGTTACTTAGAAGTATATTATTATGTCCTCTGAGATTGTTCTTGTATAAAAGAGTTTTTATGAGTTTTTAAGAAAATTATTAAAAAAAAATTTTTTTTTTGAAAAAATATGGATCAGCAGAAAGAGTTTTTTTTTTTATATATAAAGTTTTATTATTATTAAATATCTTTATTTTTTTATTAATTATTATATAATTTATGATAACAGTCAATTAAATTCTTTAAAAGTAAAAATTTAATAAAGAAAAAAATTTTACCAATATTAAAACTTTAAAAATTATATAAAAAATTTTTTTGAAAAAAAAAACAATAAAAAATTAATATTAGAATATAATATACTATATATGAATTTTATAATTTTTAGTTATATAATTAAGGATTAAAAAAAAACTCTTTTTATTAATCTTTTTTTTTCTTAAAAATTTCTTTTTTTGATAAATTTTTTGAAAAAAGTAAACCTAATCAAACATACAAGGAAAAACAATATATTTTTCAAACCAAGCTATCAAGTTTTTGCAATACAGATATAACAAATCTTTTAGAAATACCAAGGAAAGATATATACATTGTTTTACTAATTTTTTTTACTTTTTTTTTTTTTGAATTTTTAGAAAAAAAAATATTAACTTTATATAGCTTATAGCTAGATCAGTATAGGTTAACACCTTTTTTGACACTACAAGAAATTTAGGAAGCAACTAAGTTTACTTAATAAATTAAGTTACTTCAGTCACTTAAAAGTTCAGAAAGATATCAAAGCTCTCTAAGAATAAGATAGTCTAACCATATATACACGTTGTAGTAGGCTAATCAGCAAGTCTGTCACTAATAATTAAAAGCTCTATGAATAGAAGAGTCTATCTTTTTATCACAATCATCCAAAACAATATAAGGCAAAAGTATAAAAAGATTTGAGCAAATCTCAAAATAGTTTTTCATAAAACTACTTATAATTTCACTGTTATAACAATCTATTCAAAAGATTTGTTTTAAGCTTTATTATTTTATTAAGTTATTGAAAAAAGTCACATTTATATATTTTTATATATAAGATTATTATATAATTATTATGACTATTCTAATATCATGTTATATATAAATTACTTTGTGGTTAGTTAATTTTTTATTACTTCAGCTTATAGTTTTTTACTTTTTTGATATAAATGAATTGTTCACTTATTTTTTTATCTTGTGAGAAGTATAGCAATAGCCAGCAATTAATTGTTTTGCGTAAGTTTCAGTCATATCATGATTATCAGTTATGTGATCACAGCAAAAATTCTGAATTTGATCTAACTTCTTTGACTTTTAACATTATACAAAAATATATTTATCATTCATCTTGTTATGCAAACACAATCATATAAAGGTGAACAAGCAAAATAAATATTACATAAAAGTAACAAACAAAATATACATATATATGTATAACTTGTGATCTAAACAAGTTGATCGATATTCTATACAAATATAATAACAACTTGCAAAATTTGGATAGGATTTTCAATATAAATAAGTAAATATATCAAAATAACACAACAAGGTTTTTCTATATTACTCAATTAAAAACATAAACAACAATTTCAAAAAGGTTTATTCACAATCTAAAAATAGAATAACTGATAAATATAAATAAGCAATCATGTAACTTATCAATAAATCTAAATCAGCAGTAAACATAAATAGAGCATTAAACATAATAATAATAAGCAACAAAAAAATTATCCAATTAGTTATCAACACAATGAGAGAAAGAAAAGAGCTACTATATGACATATAGAAGACATGCTGTGAAAATTCCCATGTACAAACTAGCTACCAAATCACAAACAAGACAAAAAAAATCACACAGATAGTTCTCAAGTAGAAAACAAGACAAAAAAGAGTGCCCAATCTGCCCAATAGAACCACAATCCTCTACAAGCATGATCAAAATTGTAAATAGTTATATAAACGAGTATGTTAAATACAACACTAACATCTTCACACTACTATTAATTCATCCAACAGCTAGCATGGCCTTGGCATATTAGCTTTCTTTCTCTAGAAGAAAGGGCAACAGGTCACGAGGTAGTTCACAACTTATTGAGCTTTATTATTATCGAATATATATTCCTGTACTAAATAGCTATCACGTATAAATGTAATTCAAACCAATAATAAGGCAAGGCTGTGCCAGTTAAAAAAAAAAAAGTATATTGTGAATTGGCAATCCAAAATCCTCTATAGAAAACCCATAAACAATTGTTAAGAAAAACATGAAAATTCAGAAAATATTAATCAATTGAAATGGTATATGAAGGAAGAATGGGCAAAATTCCACAAGAAATTATAAAAAATTTGATGGGATCGATGAAGGTCTCAACTAAAAATTGCGCAATAAGTTACCGTATATTCTTTGTTTTTAAATTGATATACAGTAAATCGCACTGTAACTAAAAAATAAAATATAATTACGACTTTATATATTCAATCCTTATTTTAAGAATAAGAATTATCGGGTGTTACATCTATGGTGACTTTACATAGTTAAAAAAATGGAAAAACAAAACTATGTGATGTAAAAAATAATCATTTTTTTCTAATGCAAATTCCATATGGTCTGACATCCTTTTCCTTTTTAGAAACCCAATACTCACCTAAACCAGTTTGTTGCTTCCCGATCTTTATTAAGTTTGCGGGGTTTACTCGGTTCTGAAGTACTACAATATATTTCTCCCCCTTATGTTCAAACTCTGTTGCATACTTTTCAGCTACATTTATATCAGGTGTAGAATAAATGCCACGACCATAAGCAAAACGTTTTCCTTTGCTTAACAAGTAACCGTCCGTCGCAATTGACCTCATATTGTGTTTTGCAGTACCATGGTATGATACTGGCCAAGAATCTTGATTAGTGCTGAGCCACTTGTCATCCCGATTGTCATACTTTCCGATAACCTTTAAGGCGATGCGTTTCCAGCCACATGGCCTTTGATACAAAACACCTCCACGAAAATATTGCTTTCCTTTATCATCGATACTTGTAAAATCATAATCATAACTTGGGTCCAAGACGTCGCTACCCAGATGACTAATTATAAGTCCACCACCGCGAATAAGCAAAATAAGATGCAAAACGGCTTCTTTTGAAATTTTGTAATCTGAGAGTGTTCTATCATTTTCTAACTTTATGCCAGCAAAAATCAAATGCTGTTGATCTGGTGGGATACCTTCTTTTAATTGAATCGCTTGCTTTACCAGATAAATGGTAAGGTCTGATTGGACTTCTATGGTTATAGTCCTGCCAGTAAGCGTCTTGACAAAAAGTTGATATGTATTTTTAGAAGTACCATCGAAAGTATTTTTAATGGTATAAGCTCCTAGATTATCCCCCAAAAGACTGCATTGGTGAAGCGAAAATATGTCAACCTTTTGATAAATAGCGTCATTGGGTGTCTCATGAAGTTTATTCTCTGAAACAAATTCATGACCTGGTAATAAGGCTGTGAATGCAGCGTTAAGTAGGTCGAGGTTTGACATCTTCGATGAGTTTATGGATGTTAATTGTACGGTGAATTAGATGATTGATTTAAATAACCTTAACGGAAAAAATATTATCATTTCGCGAAACCGGTTTACGATTCCATATGTAGATACTATAGAGTCGATCAAAAAAACTAGTTTGGAGTAGGGGGGATACCATCTTTGGAAACAATAAATCGGAAATCAAAATCCCGAAAATAAAGCAGAATCTGCGACTTACAGTAGGATGAAGTATATGACTGAAAAATAAATCAAAGAAATAAAACGTACAAAAAAAGAAATAAAGCATAAAGAAATAAAGCGTCGTCACATGTCTTTATTGAGACACAAATAAATACCTACAATATTACTTTGACTTTCATATGACAACTAATTTGTTATTATACAGTATATTATTAGTCAAAGAACTATACTATTTAAAAAATACGATGTACTAAGCTAGTGTGAACTAAACAAAATAAAGTCTAAGCTAAATATCTAAGTCAGATTTAGGAGACAAAAAATTTTTTTTTTTTTTTTTAACACTAGCTTAGCTTAGCCTTGCTTTTTATTTGAATTAAGTAGAAATTATATGAATATTATACAAGCGACTTATCAAATAAAACTTGATAAAGGAGAAATATAAGGCATTCGAATATTATAAAAATCTGCTGAGATAGTGGGATGTATAATGTCGGATACTTCTACGATAATGGAATTGGAGTTGAAAAGGAACATAAGGCATTCGAATATTACCAAAATCTGCTGATATGGGTGAAGCTGAGGGCTATTGGTTTACTAAGTAAACAGTTTTTTTAGTTTATTTTTTGTTCTTAATGACTTCGCCAAAAATAACATTCTTAAATAATAAATTAGATGCGTAAACTCATTTTCAGGTAACTTTCATATAAATGATTTAAATTATGTCAATTTACTAAAGTATTTTACATATTATTTAGTAACGAACGAATGGATATGCGAGAATAATGATATTTGCGACAGTTTAAAAGAACTACTGCTGAAAATAAATATCCATCATTATCGATTCCTTATGATGACCTTGATGATATCAAGGAGGTGGATTCGCAACAGTATTTAGTGCATTCTGGATTAATAGGAAGCGGAATATTAAAATACAAGTCGCAAACAAGATACTTAATGGGTTAAGTGATAATAATAAAGAATTTATAAAGGAGGTAGCATCTATTCTTACATTTATTTATTTTTATATAAAAATTTATTAATATGAACGTTTTCAAAGTTAAAAGCACATTGCGATATCAGTCTCAAGGCTCCCCTTTCATACAATGTTTTGGCATTTCGAAAGACCCTGCATCTGGAAGTTATATCCTTATTATGGAACATGCATCAGAGGGCTCCTTGCGTGGCAGTCTAAGTTCCGTTTCTCAACTTAAATGGGAAGATAGGGTGATTCTTTTACTTTACATTGCCTCTAATCTTAATTATATTCACTCGCAAAACCTTATTCATCGGGACCTGCATAGTGGAAATATATTATTAAATGGTAGTTTGTGTGCTGCATATATGGGTAATTCTTTTTGAAGGCGACAAAAATGCTAGTAGAATTTTTTTGGGGTAAGGGGTTAAGGCCCGGGACTTTCGGGTACAAATTTATTTCTAATTATATCGTGCTACGTACATGCCTACTTTATTACTTGCATATAAAAGTATTATAAAATTAGTCTCGCATTATAATCGTGCGTAGACTACAATAGTTTAATATTTTAACTGTTTGATGGAATTGTAGTTTAATAGCTTAATGTCATGATGTCTATTATGTTGTGCATGTACCTATCGTATCGCAAAGTTTTGTATTGTCGGATCACGTGACCGACGATCAAATCGTTTCGCGAATTTGCGCGAAACTAATTATTTAATACAACTTTTTATCATTATTTTCTTTAATTTGAAAATTTTATATTTTTTTTATTACATCATGCCTTCTTTAAACTTAAGAAAGAAAATTTCTACATTACTTCGTTCTCACCCTTATTCTTTACCCTTGAATTCTTATTCTGCTTCTCAAAAAAGTCTTGCTACTTCAATTTTACATGATGTGGCTACTCATTTATCAGGAAATAATCCAACTCAATTATATGATTATTTCTTTAACAAATCTAATATTGAAAAAACATTTTTTTCAGATTCAAAACATGCAAAAACAACCAAACAAATCCTTAATAATCTCAAAATTATGCACACAAATTCTCCTACAAAATATAAATCCAGCCTTTTATCTTTAGTAGCTGGTTTATATAGTAGATCTGAATTAACAAATCTTGGTTTTCACTTTAGCAATACACAATTTAATACTTCTTTAAAAAAAGTCAATGACCAATCTTTTTTTTTATCAAATTATCAAAGACAAATTCCTTCTTCCAAATTTACAATCAATAAACAAACTATTGAATTTATTCTTAATTCTCTTATACAAAATTCTCATTTATCTACTGCCACATGTCAAAATTTAAAACTTCCTTATTCTCTTGAAAATATTACCACCTCTTTTAATCCTACCTCCATTTATTATTTGGAAAAAACAAAAAAACACATTTATTCTGAATTAAAAACTCAAAACCCAACTTTAAAATTAAGTCTTGGTACATTTTACAAATATTGTCCAAAAAACTTCAAAAAAACACAAAAAAAGACAGACATGTGTCCAATATGTGTTGAAGGAAAAAAGGTAGAAAAAAAATTACAACAAACCAATTCCCTTAATACTCATTTTATTACCCAATTACAAGATCAAATTAATCTTTATCATCAACTCTTTTATTTTAAAACAAATCAACATCAACTTTATCAAAATTCTATTAACTCTATAACAACAACTTCTTGTGTAATAGTTATGGATTTTAAAGAAAATTTTAAAATTGGTGGTGATCCTATTGAAACTGGTAGAAATTTTTATGAAAAAATACATATTTCACTTCTAGGATTTGTCATTTTTTACAAAGATAATAATGGTATAATTCAAACACAATATTTTGATTTTTTTTCCAAAATTTTATCTCATGATTCCTTATTTGTGATTGATTGTATCAATCAACTTCTTTCTAAACCCTTTATGTCACAATTTCAACAATTTTGCTTTTGGTCTGATTCTGGTCCTCATTTCAGATCAGCTGAAGTAATGCACTTTATTTTCAATAATTTACCA
>CAJVPT010001669.1:0-20350 GCA_910592055.1 Acaulospora colombiana | reverse complement strand
TTCCAAGGTTCAAGTGAAGCAAGAAGACTATTCCAATCAGGCAGATCCCTTTTGAGAAGAGGTTGTTTTTATTTTTGAATTTTTTTGGTGGGCCTTGAATTGTTCTCTTTCCCAAATCATTCTTCCCCTTTTCCCTTTTAACTTAGCAATTTATTGGTTTTTGAGCAATCAACAGTAACAAACTGTTGACAATGATCCTGGTAGATAGAGGTTATTACCAATCTATTAGGGAAGTGAAATTTGTTTCTAAAATCTGACTTAGAGTACTTTTGTATGAAGACGAATTAGTCACTTTTTGAAAGTCTGTAAAATATTGTAAATTTATTTTCAATTTTTCAATAAAGACATGCCATTGTAGCATGATTACGGATTAAAAAAAAAAAAAAAAAAAAAAAAAAAATTATATAAAAAATTTTTAATATAATCTCCAGAGATTTTCGAAAAATTTTTTGATTATCTCTGGAATTATATATATAACTTTTACTCCAGAGATTTCTAATGATGCCAGAAGTCCTCCAGAAATTTACGCCTGAAGATTTCTGGAGATCTTTACCTAAAAAATTTCCTGATAAATGTCAAACTTCAGGACCCCTTCACCAAAGGGAATAGACATCAGACAAAGATAGGAGATAATAAACCAAATAATCAGTCAAATAGAATTCACAATTGATTCTACCATGAGAGAAATAATGGATGCCTGGAATCACCCATTGAAAAAATAAACACAACATAATCTACTTCCCATTTTATGCATAATAACTATGACTAACAAACAGACAGAAAACAACAGTTGCAACAGACAAGAAATCAAAGAAAATAAACCAACCAAAGAACAAAACTGGTGAAAAATAAAAACAATAATGTAAGAGGAATTAACAATGTAACAGATAGAATAGCATTATTAGAATTCTGTCAAAAACTCAAATCAATATTCTAGGAATAACAGAAACCTGGCTGACAGAAAATCAGAAATTATAGGACATAGAGAATAGATATCAAATATGGACAACAAAACCAATAAATAAAAGTTACGGAGCAGGAGTAGCCATAGTAATGAAAAGAAATAGTCCACATATGTTTATAACACTGAAGAATGCAACAATCATGGTCTACTCCTTGACATGACTTTCAGAGGAAAAATTTGATACAGATTAATAACAATATATAATTTATCAAATGACAATGGTAAACAGGACAAAATAAGTCTTCAACAATGGTGCAAAGAAAAAATTAGTGAGGTAAAGGAAAAAACATGTTCATAATACTAATGGAAGACCTCAATGAAGTAGCAAATGAGAGCCTAGATTGTACAAATGAAAAAATAAGGAAAACCAAGCCACAATATATAATCAACACACTAATAGACTTTGATCTCATAGACACATTCAGAAATATTAACCTGTTAAAAAAAGCTTCACATACAACAGATCAAAATCAGAGTATGGGAGCAGACTAGACTATATCTGGATATTAAGGCCCCTATTTCCCTTCATCATCAATGTATACCACACAGTGATAGAAACAGTTATCCAAAGTGATCATAAGATAGTAGTGTTACATCTCAATATACCACACTCAACATGGTCCAAACTGATAAACAGAAACAATATCTACAAAACAAAATCGATTTTATCAACTCCAATTCTAAACAGTGGGCCAAATTTACAAGGAAAATAGATGAAAGTATGAGAGAGATCCTCAAGAAAAACCTAAAATCAGCAGACAAGATATGGCAGCATTTCAAGGAAGCAATATCTATAGCAGCAAAAACAACTCTTAGAAAAAGAAGAAACCAAAGAAACACTGGTACCATATACAAATCCAATTTCAAAAAACTGATATGAAAATAGCTCAAACTAAACAAAATATATAGGCACTGCAAAGCATGGCTAGTAGAGCCAGATGTCAGATCAGAAGTAGAAAAAACACTTATCAAGAAAAAAATTATGCAAATCAACATACTATCCCAACTGTTAACAACACCACTCCTCTTTCAGAAGGATACAATATTAAATAGAGAAATGTTATATTAATAGTTGTTAGAAATCAAGGAAATCTGGGAAGTGAAAAACAAAATCACAAAGGTCAAAGTAGAATAGGCAAAAAGGAAGCTTATCCAGAAGAAAGTGGAACAAAGATACAAATACCTAGAAGAACAGTGAAAAAGATGATTAACAGCATATTGGATAGACAACCAAGGGTGATCGATACACAAAGATTAATCGAAAGGACACAGGAGAACGAAGTAGAAGTTATAATGGATCTAGAGGCAATCAAAGGCAAGATCAAGAAACACTTCCAACAGTGGATCAGATCGAGACAAATGCTAGATATCGAGGAATTCTCACACTGGAAGCAATAGTGCAAGCCATCAAGAAGTACTGATTTAACAAAGTGACATCAAAAATTGATATATCAGAGATATACAAGGCCATCATAAAGAAAAAAAATTCTAGCACATCAGGCCCATCAGAAATACCTATATGGCACTCTAAAACCTGGGAAAAACAAGGCTTGAGTTGATAAAAGTACTCTTTAATACAATTCTTAATATAGGAAACACCTATAAAATTGGAGAAAAGGGACTATATACCCAATTCCCAAACCCAAAGACTGGCTAGATAATATAAACATAACACAGCCCATCATTCTATTAGAGATAACGTGAAAAGTGTTTATGAGCATTATATCAGAAAGAATAGCAGAAGTATGCAACAAATACAGAATATTATGTACCAATAATTGGGCAGGACTCCCAGAAGGAAGTACTCAAGAATTGATTCATATCCTGAATAATATTATGGAAAAAGTCAAAGAGTTTAGAAAGGAGGCCTGGATCTTCAACCAAGACATCAGCAAAGTATTTGACTCAATCAACAGGGACATTATGATCTGTGCTCTCAGAAGAATCCACATACTGGAAAAGATAATTGAAATTCTGAACAACATATTAGTAGGCAGAAACAACAGGGTAATCACAGTACATAGTCTCACCAAAGAATACCCTATACAAGATGAAATTGATAAGAATGATACTATTTCCCATTATTATGAAGAATCTTTTATTACCCCCTACTACAAGAAATTAAGGATAAACACATGGGCTATATTATGGGAACAGAAGTATTGCTAGATTTTACATCACCAAACTAGGAGAAAATAGCAAGTATACAAGTAAAACAGGCACACATCATGGCAATTGCCTATATGGATGACACCACATGATTCACGAGCAGCCAAGCTGATATGCAAGACATTATAGATAAGATAACAGAATTCTTAAGGATCAATGACATACAAGTTAATGGAAAAAAATCCTCATTGGTCTGTCTCAATGCAAGCAGAACATAGGTACTGCATTACAAAATAATGAAGCAATGAGAATTTTAGGAGTATGGATTTCAGAAGATGGAAAGAAAACATACCAGTAGAACATTATCAAAAGGAAGATTGAGATGACAACCAGAATCCTGGCATGAAAAAAGATTACAGACAAACAAACAAGATACATTATCAACTATGTTCTCTTTCCAATAATCGAATATCTTTTAAATGACATGATCCTGATAGAAAAAGAATGCAACAGATTGGGTAGTAAGATAAATAAAGTTTTTGAATATAAAGCAGGACTGGCTACAACAACATCGAGCTGTATCATCTACTGTGACTTTAGATATAAGCTTTTTAGCTATGTGAATGACAGATCCTCATGCATAGAAAAAACCTGCTCCATAGATTAAATAGTCATGACCTGGGAGAAAGAACAACCCAAATCAGACTACAGCAACTACAGAATAAATACTGGTCCAATACATCTATTTTAATGGATAGATTGCCCTTTTGGACTCAAAGAAGAAAGAACCTGACAAATAATATACTAAACATGCTGAAATGCCAGGGAATCACACTGGCCCCAACTGAACAGACATGGTTTGGAAAAGCTATTCTGAAGGAAGGGAAGGCTATCAAGGAAATGGTCACAGAGAAATGGTATCACAAGTACAAAAAGTCTCTTAGATGTGGAAAAATCTTATTTTTTGATCAACTCCTCAATGACAACAAAATGAGATTCTTTTCCTGGTAACAAGTACATGCCAGATTGGAAAAACAAGGTTATACCCCCCTTTAGTATAGAGAACTGAAAGAACTATCAATCAAATCAGGAACCTTACAGGAGAAAGACACGAAAGAACCAACACTCATCAGAGAAGACAAGGATAACAATCCAAACTTTAACAATTTCCGTTCTAACATATCAGTATATCCATATAAATAACAGTTAGCAATCAAATGGTTAGCAACCAAGAAAAAAACTGCAAAAGTAATAATGAAGAAAAAGAAGTTCATAAATAATCAGGCTATTCTAGCCAGACACATAATTAGAAATGACAAGTCATTACTAGTGTTTAAATGTAGAGGTTGCCCCTTTAATGACATAGAACTTATAAAACAATACAAGGATCAACAGCAATGTATAATGATGCAACTACTCAGGAACTCAGTAAACATCAGAGTCTCAAAGAGCATCAGGAGATGCATCACAAAATCATAGGAGACAGACACAAGTTAATCTAGAATGAATAGACTTCAGTCATCCTCCAAGGGATTAAATATACACTTAGAAAGATCAGCTGCAAACAACCACCCAACACAATCCCACCAACCATACACTTGGATCCTGAATCAATCACAAAGAACATAATCCAGAAGAAATTAAAGTCCTGCTTAGAACAATAATGAGATTACAGCAGATTGCACAAGAAAGTCTCCTGAAACAACCTACTAATATACAGATAACTCCTTCATCAAGTGACACACTAATAGCAGAATAGGAATAGGATGGGTAATCCAGATAGAGTCAGGAACAGATATCACTACCTTTCAAGCAGAAACTAGAGATACTCCATTATCCACCAGAACTGAACTAACAGCAATATTAACAGCAATTAGTAAAGTTGGTGCAGAAAAAAAATTAACATTATTACAGATAGTCAAAGTGAATTAATGGGATAAAAAAGTTATCCAAGATAGGTAACACTAGAAACAGAACAACAAAGAATCCAAACAGATATTTGATCAATGCAATTCTAGAGATTATACCATATAAAGAATTTAGATCAAGTGGACAAAAATCAAAAGTTACTCAGGTAACCGAGGAAATGAACTAGCAGACAAATTAGCAGCAACCACACTGATAGATAAACCCAAGAACATAATTAGGGTACATTAAATAAACTTAACAAGTGACACGACATTACTTAGATAGAACCAAACCTTCATAGACCTTCCCTTTAGTACATTAGAAAAGACACTTCTAAAAACCAAATGGACAAGCAAATGAAGAACACTGAGATAAATGCAAGAATGGCTCACTAGCTCCAAGTTCAAGAAGATAGACTGGAACATAATACTACAAATACTATCACCATCCAAATCACATCTCCACAAATAAATCTGGAGGATTGTAAAAATAGATCCTTCAAATGGAAGACCTAGCTAGATGAACTCCCCACAATGGCAAATCTGCACACACAAAAACCATTTCTTTATAAAGATCCAACCTGCATTATCTACAAGAAACAAGAAGAGAAAGGTCTTCATTCACTCACATATGGACATAATAAGACAAGATTCATAGAAAAGTACAATTTCTTTCTCACAGAAGAGTGTGCAGCCAGGGCTATTAGCCGAAAGCAAGATGAATCAATCCACAAAAAATGGAAACGTTCACTCCAACTGATGACAAGAGCAAATTAAATACAGTAAGAGGATCAAATAATATAGAATGGATAGACATACTCAGAGGGGCCATCACATACATGATAAAACAAACTGCAGTTGAAATTACAGACAATGAGGAAGCAGTGATGGTAGCCATAAAGATAGCAAAAGCTCACTTTTAAGAAGAGAAGAAAGAAGTCTGGAAACTAAGATGCAATATAACGATAGAATAGGAAAAAACATAAGGATCACTAAGAAGAAGAAAAGAGAGTGAATGTGAAACAAATACACTGAACAAGTAAAAACATCCAAAAGGAAGAAGAACTGCAAAATATTAATGGACAACTATACATAGAGCTAACTAACTATGCTATAAAAGAGACCTTGGGAAATGGGTACTCAATAAATACAATTTTTTTATTAAATTTTAGTGTTAGTGGAATCATGACATACTAACATTCATTGACAGGTGAATTGCAGCAAGTCGCAGGGTTCAGTAAGATACTAAGTCAGTAGTTTTTTTCTATCATAAATAAATTTTCTCACAATTAAATTCGTGTATAAAGGAAAGCACAAATGATTAAATAAAAACTATATGGCATGACTTCACCAGCTTAAAAAAAAAAATTTTTAATTAATTATCTATATCAGGAAATTTTTTGGTAAAGATTTCTAAAGATTTTTGGATATAAAACTTTGGAGACACACTATTATTATTAGAAGTCTCTGAAGCAGATATTTATAAATACAACTCTGGGGAATTTCAAACATTTTAAATTGTAATAAAATAATTTCACACTATTATTAAAATATTTATTTTTAAAAATTTATTTAGTAAAAATTACTTTTTTTACATATTTATATTAATCAATTACATTAATATCACTTATTGCTGAAGTAGATCTTTCTATTCCTGGAATCAGGATTGTTTAAACCAAAGGAAAGCCAAGAAAATACATTGGTTATTAACTTTGGAGCTTCTAATGCCAAAGAACAAATCCAAAAAAAGTGGAGAAGATCTCAAATATCACAAGAATATTAAGAGCCATTAAAGATATAGCATTAGATCAAATGGAAGGATATAATCAGAGGAGTTATAACTCATGACATGATACAAGTGGCAGAATCCATAATTAAGGATAGATCCAAAGCTATGGAGGCAATCAGAACAGCCACTCACAAATTCTCAAAAGAAATGAAAAGTATGGAAACTAAGATGCGACATCACAATTGAGTGGGAAAAGAGCCAAAATATAAACAAAAAGCTCAAGCAACAGAAAAGGGCTATTAAAAACAAAAAATATAACCAATATACAATATCATTAAGTCTGGACTTATCAACTATCCAAGCTATAAAGAGCTTTGAGACAGACTCCACACCAGAGCAGATCCAGATAGATCTTGAAAAATACCTAAAGGATAGGTTCAAAGAATTATATATATAGAACTAATCAACATCATAACTGAACATATATTTAAAAATAGTTATTTTCCATATTTATTTTTCTCTGTAAACATTAGTACTAGTGGAGTCTTGACACACTAGCACTCACAAAGGTGGACTGCAGCAAATCACAGAGTTTCTACTTCAGAATACTGAGTCATAGTATTTTTTATCTCATAAATATATAGACTCACAATTGAATTTGCATACATAAGCCTGTATTAATAAACTAATAAAAACTCAATGGCAGGATTTTGTCAGTTAAAAAAAAAAAAAAAGATCTTTCTATTCCTACATTTTCTGGTTGCAATTCCAGATTATTTTTATCATTTTCTAATTCCTCCAGAGTGCTTTGAAATTTAAAATCTTTAGGCTTATGTATTTCTTGATTTTCATCACTTGAATTTCCTTCCATAAATATGATTTTCTTTTTAATTTTTTCCTAAAATATTTTATTAGTAAACAAATAACTCTATAATACTTCAAAGAATTTTAAAACTTACCTTATTTTTTTCTATTTTACTTTTAATTAACACTTCATTAATTAAAATACTTTTATTACATAGATTTAGAATCATTTGGCATATTGCAATAGTAAATGCAACTTGTTCCTCAGAGGTATCACCTTTTGGCCAGACTTTTTTGAGAATGCGTACTATCACACTTTGGTTTTCACTTCTAGGATAGACATAAAGATTTTCAAAGCAATATAGGATTTTTTAAAATTTTTTTAGGCCATAATTTCGTAATGGTTACATTTGTATTAATTATATCTAAGGAGTTTTCACCAAAGACTGAAAACATAATATCCTAGATTTTTGAAGCCATAATACCTTGAAGTGATCTGTATTGTCATACAAGCTATTAAATAAATAATATCATTAATAAATTTATTTATATTATTAATAACTGCAATAATTATTGCTTGATAAATATACTTTTTATAATATATCTTCCAATGTTTTCTTGTAAGACCCTTGAATAACTTTAAATGTTCTTAATGAAAATATTCCTCTATATATCAATGAAAATCTTTGGGATTTATGTATATTTTTTCAAAAAAGACTTCTTTTATGATACTCTTGACCACACATTATTATAGAATTTAAAATGTTATGAAGTTCTTTGAAAATTAAAAATTAAACCTTACCTTGATAAATTTTGTTCGATAATTAGATGTTGACTTGTGTGAATTTTGTTTTCTAAATAAGTAATCTTATTCTCAATGGCTTTTTGACATTCTAATAACTGATCAATTTTTTATGAAGACTTTCATAGGACTTCAAAAGCCTTTTGATTGCTACATTAAAAATAAATATATATATATATTTTTTAACTGGGTGGCTTACACCTTATTTATTAGATATTGTTGTGAGTATATACAAATTTATTTTATACAAATTTAACTCTCTAGCTACCTAATTAAACTCACTAAGGATAGTCCTATCATGTGGCTTATTGCCAAGTACTAATATATACTTGACTAATCTGTCAAGGCTCTACCTGTCCCACAAAAATTGGTTTTAAAGAAATATATTGTGTTCCAGTTGATTTAGTGTTAACTGTAGTATTGCATAATTTCATTTATTCCTAGTATATATGATTTATGTATAGTAGTTCTTCTGTCTAGTGTTTTCCATTTTTTCTTATCTTTTTTGATTATATTTTGGTTCGTTTCCCATTGTGAAAAGAGCTGGCACCTCAGTTGCCATTTGTTCTAAAGAATGGTCAAGAATTTATCTATGATATTTTTGAGGATTTCTTTTTGGTTTTCTATTATTGTATGTTTCTTTATTATTTTTAAGAGATCTTTTGTCAGTGCCCTCTTGCGATATAGTTTCTTTCTTCAGGAGTCCACTCCCTTTCCATTTTTTTAAGTTTATCATTTTGTGTTTTTGTAGGGGTTCATTGTTTTCTACTGCTAATTTTCTCGTTGATTATTTGAAGTAGTTTTTTGAAGATGTTTATGCCATTGCCTTCGCATATCATTGCATGAGTGTTGGTTTTGATGTATTGACAATTAATGCAGAGGTTGTCTTTGTATATTGTTGCTACCCTTTTGTGTAGCTTGTCTTTGGTTGGCAGTTTTAAGTTCCATAGTCTGAGTCTGAATGATCTAGTATTGTGATCCAGTTTGTTAGTTGTACTTATTGTTATTTGAGATGAGGAATTGTGGATCATTGATTCTGCCTATGCTATGCTTTGTAGTGTGTTGCTGTTTGTTGAGTTTAGGTTACGATCCAGTATTCTTCAGCTGAAGATGTGCCTTGCTTTGATGAGGTTTCTTATGGTTTCTGATATTGTATTATCTAAGACTTGTCCATTCCACTCTTGGATCCATGGGCTCTGGCTGTCTTTTATAGCAATAAAATTTATTTCTGAGGCTTTGCCTATAATAGTTGCCTCCTTGGCAAGCATATCTGCTTTGTCATTGTCTGGATCATTGTTGTGTGCTTTGATTTTTTTCTGTATTATGTTGAGTCTTTGTTGTTTAGTAATATGGATGATTATATTAATTAGAGTGCTATTTTTGAGTGTTCTGATAGTGGTTGAGTTACCTTGAGCTTTGGAGATAGCATCGAGTACTGCTAAACTGTCACTACATAATGTAATTTTGCTATTTGCTAGAGCTGTAATTAAGAGTGATGCAATGGCAGCTAATTCAGCTCTTGTGGAGGAAGGGTAATTGTGTATTTTCCCTTTGAAGTTGATTTCTGGGATTTGGGTAATGTGCCATCCGAAGCCCATTTGTGGCCTGTGTTCAAGAAGCCATCAGTATATCCTGTGATATTTTTTAGTTTGTGGATTGTTTGTCGAATAGTGGCTAGTTCAGTAAGTGTGCTTTCTATTATATATATAAATTTTTTTATGAGTCTTTTGTTGTGTGTTAGTGGGTTGTCGTAAATGGTGAGGGGAGGTGGGAGTTTATCGTGAACTATTTATTTGAGAGGAGCTTATTTAGGCTATCAGGTGAGATTCTGCTGCATTGACAGAGGTTATTGTTAGGTGTGTCTCTGGAGCTAGTTCTGCTTTTATGTACTGGATATAGATAAGACTGTTTTTTTCCTTGAAGAAGATGTATTCCCCTTGTTTTCCAGAGGTGTTAAGGGTGCATCCTTGATATTCATGGAGGGGTGAGTTATTGTTAGTGCGTGTGTAGTGCTGTAATTTGACAGTATTGTTGGTGATAGCTTTTTTTCTGCAAATGATGCTTTCATCTTTTTGTATTGTAGTGGTCCATTTGATCTTCTGGTTTGATGTTTCTATTGCTAGTTTGTGGGTTTGTTTTGTATCATTGTTATTTATGTATCTGTTCTGTATTAATCTGGCTATCTATATTAGAAATAAATATATAAATTAGTATTTATTTAAATAATTATATCTTTTTTAATATACCTAAAGATTTTTCGAGCAACATCCTAATAGATGAAGATTCTAGAAAATAACTGGGTGATCTTAATCACTTCTAAGACTATTTTGTTTCTGTTTCAATATGAGGTATTGGTTTTTATTTTTCAGCATGACCCAGGTACCAGGAGTACTCTTGAACTTTTTGGAGGGTTTCAAAGTACTTTCTTGTCATTTTCCAGAGCCTGAACTTGAAATTATTTGTTAAAACATGTTACACATTTCTTTTCTTTTATTCAATATTAATAAAAAAGAAAGGACTTTAGAGATCTTATATAACACAAATCTCAAGAAGTTATGTTATATTATAACTGCATGCAATTATTTATCACCTTTCAAATATTACTTCATAGCTTTAAAAATGACAAAATTATGTCAACTTATAAATTAAATTTTTGATTAACTAAAATTAATTAATATTTTATTGGTCAATTTTATTTTAATATATATATCATTACTTAGAATATTTTTGAAGTTTTTTGAAATAAAAAATCTTTGAAGTTTTTTATTATTAAAATTAATGAAATTATTTTTATTTTACAAATTTTCAAAAATTTTTAAAGTTTTTCAAATTTTTTTTTTTTTTTTTTTTTTTTTTTAAGCTGGTGAAGTTATGCTATCCAGTTTTTATTTAATCATGGTCCTTCTTTTATACACAAATTGAATTGAGAGAAAGATTACATTTATAATAGGAAAAAAACTATTGACTTAGTATCTATGCGAACCCTGCGACTTGCTGCAGTCCACCTGATGGTAAATGTTAGCATTTCATGACTCTACTAACACTGATATTTAAGGAAAAGAGTAAGTTAGATGAGTATCTATTCTATAAAATATTGCTTATGCAATGATTGGTTACATCTATTTATGAGTATCTGTTAGTGTTTTGCGTGGTTCCGCCCTGCTGTCCCCCTGTGCTTGTTGATCCTTGAGTTCCTCTTGTATATTCACGTTTCTTATTCGCTGAGATTCCTTGGGTTTTTTCCCATTCTATAACCAGGTCACACCTCAGCTTCCAAATTTCTTTCTTCTCTTTCCAAAACCAGTCTGTTGCCACCTTCAATTCTATTTTTACTGCTTTTGCATCTCCTGTGATTTCTTCTGCTATTTGTCTTATTTTGTGTGTGATGGCCCTAATGATATTCAGACATCTTATCTTGTTCGATCGTTCTGTTTCTCTTGATGTTTGCGGGTTAATTAACCTTTTCCAGTTTTCTTGTATGGCTTCCCTTTGTTTGTTACCATTTGCCCTAGCTGACCACTCTTCGGTGAGGAAGGATGTATACCTCTCCCTCAATCTTGTCCTGTTTGGTCGACAGATAAATGGGTGTATATTCTTTCTTCATGTTATTTGCAAATGATGCAAGTTGGATTTTTGTACAGGTATGGTTTTTGTGTATTCATGTTTGCTATTGTGGGATGTTTAGTGAGCCATGTTTTTCAATGAAACGCTCTGTCTTTGTGGTCCTGCTGATCTGTTTTGAAAGATGTTATTTTGGAGTATGTTAATATATCCATAGTGAGGTTTCAATCTATTTTCTTGGACTTCTATTCAAAGAGCCACTCTTGTGTTCTTTGTAGGATTCTTCATTTGCTTGTCCATTTTGTCTTGAGGTGGGTTTTTTCTATTGTTTTGAAGAGAAAGTCTACAAAGGACTGGTCCCATCTGAGTATTGTCGTGTTGCTTGTCAAGTGTAACTCCTGAACCCTTATTACATCTCTGGGCTTGTCTAGTATTGTTGTTGCAGCTAGCTTGTCTGCTGCTTCATTTCTTTCATTTCCTGAGTGTCCTTTGATCTTTGTCCACTTTATCTTGATATCTTTTATGGCTACGATCTCTAGAATAGTGTTGACCAAGTTTCTGTTTGAGGTTTCTGTTTTTTGATTCTTGATTTTGTTTTTTTCCCTAGTTTTCTGAACTGTATTTATTGCACTTTGACTGTTTGTAATTATTTCTATATTCTTTTCTGCGCTTATGGTACTGACTGCTATTAGTATTGTTGTTAATTCTGCTCTGGTGGAGGATAGGGTATCCCGTGTTTCTGCTTGGAATACAGTGATGTGTGTTCCTATCTTTGTTTGGATTATTCACCCAATTCCCATTCTACTATTCATGTGTCACCTTGTAAAGAAGCCATCAGTATATATCTTCAGATTGTCCTGGTTGCTGATTTTTTGTGGGATTTATTGTAGCTTTGCTATTGTTCTTTCAGTGGTTTTTAGCCTCTTTTGGATTAGGCCTTTCGTAATTGAGAGGAGAACTATATGTATTGATGGTAGATTTGTGTCCAGGCCTTTTTTGTTAATTTCCTTGAGTGCAAGCTCTATCCCTTGTGGTGATGATTGCAGTCTGTTAACTGAAGGTTGCTTTGTATTCCTGTCTTGTACATGTGATGAGATGTAACCTTGGGTGCTCTTCTTCATCTTGATATTCACTGAGTTTGCCAATAACTGCATCATTATACACTGTTATTGGTCCTTGTACTGCCTCCTGAGTTTTGGGTCATTGAAGGAGCAGCCTTTGCATTTATGGATTGGAGATGTTTGGTTTCCTCTGACCATGTGAGTGGCCACGATAGATTGGTTGTCAAGAACTTTCTTTTTATTTGTTATTATCATTGTCTTGTCTCTTTTTGTAGCTAGCCATTTGATTGTTTGATTTTTGTTAAAATGGGGTCACCAGTGTATTAGACCTAAAGCTATTAATAGTGGAGTTGTTGGTTCTGTTGTCTCTTACTGATATTACCTCACTTCCTGTCTCTTCATGTAGGATGTTGAGCTCCCTTACTAGTTCTTTCATCTCTCTATACCATATGGGTGTCCTACTTTGTTTTCCTAGTCTGGCTCTCACCTATTGCCAGGAGAGAAATCTTGTTTTGCTGTCGTTTAGCAGCTGATCTAGGAAGATTATTCCTCTATGTCTGGGTGAGTGTCTATGTTTGTTGTACCAATTTTCTATGATCATCTCTCTAATGGTTTTCCCCTTCTTCTTAATTGGTTTTCCAAACCACATGTGTTCCACTGGCACTATAGTGATTCCCTGATACTTCAAAATGTTCAGGATCTCGTTAGTTAGGTTCTTCCCTTTTTTTTTCTGAAATGGGAGCCTATCTGTCAGGATTGACTTCATTGATCAGTATTTATTTTGCAGGTGCTATAATCTGATTTGTGTTGTCGTTCCTCCTAAGTTGTGGCTGTTTAATCTGTTATGTAGGTTCTTAACATACAAAAGGATTTGTTTTCCCATAGTTTGAAGAGTTTGTAATCAAAGTCTGTATAGAGAATACAATTTGGGATTATTAATGCTAGTCTCACCTTGTGTTTGAAAACCTTGTTTATTTTATCGCTAAGTCTGTCACACCCTTTCTCTGTCAGGATCATATCATTCAGTAGATACTCGATTGCTGGAAAGAGTGCATGGTTGACTATATACTGTATCTTGTCTGTTTGTCTTTAACTTTCTTCCATGACAGGATTCTGGTGATTGCCTCTACTTTCCTTTCAATTATCTTCTTTTGATGAACTTTTTTTTCATCCTCCAATATTCATACCCCCAGAATTCTTGTTGCTTCCTCTTTTTGAAGTGATATAATTAGTGTTCCATTTGTTATGATTCCTGACTCTTGATATTCTTTACTTGTGTTAATGCAGATCAGTGCTGATTTTTCACTATTGAGCTATATATCATTTGTCTTGAGGAATTCAGTCGCTTTGTTCATGGTGGCATGCATTTCAGCCTGACTGTTTGCAAACTATGTAGTGTCATCCATATATGCTGTTGCTGTGATTTTTATCTTTTCCTCCTCATGTTCATGATCTTCTCTGGGTTTGGGAGTGAGGTCGTGAATCACTTTTGTTTTCATTGTGTATCCTTTGTGTCTGTTCTCAATTTCCTGCAGAAGGGGATCATAGAAAATTCTTCATAGGAGGGGGGATATTGTATCTCCCTAGTCTATTCTATCTTGGATGAGGTATTCTTCTGTTAGTTCATATGCTGTAATTACTCTGTTGTTCTTGTCGACTAATATTTTTTCCAGAATTCTAATTATTCTTTCTGATATGTGAATTCTCCTGAGTGACTTGATCATCATTCCTCTATTGATTGAGTAATATGCTTTGCTGATGTCTTGGTTGAAGATCCAGGTCTCTTTTTTGAACTCTTTTACTTTCTTCATGACATGTTCAGAATATGAATTGGTTCTTGTATGCTTCCACCTAGAAGTCCTGCCCAATTATTTTGGTATAATATCTTGTGTCTGGTGCATGTTTTCGCTAGTCTTGTAGCTATTATACTCATGAATATCTTTCTTGTGGTTTCTAACAGTGTGATGGGTCTTGTTATATTGATATCTCCTAGCCAGTCTTTGGGTTTGGGAATTGGATATACGTTTTCTTTTCTCCAGTCTTTTGGAATTTCCCCTGTGGCTAAAATCTTGTTGAACAGTGTTTCCAACACCTTTAGTCCATCCTTCACCAGGTTTTTCAAAAGGATGTATAGTATTTCAGATGGGCCTGGAGCACTTGCGCTTTTCTTTTTCCTAATTGTGTCACTTATTTCTGACACCTTAATTCTGTCAAGTGTTTCTTCGAACCAATCTTCTTGAATTTCTTGCTTGGGGCATATTGTTGTTGCCAATATGGATATTTCTCCACATCCAGTACCTGTCTTGATCGGATCCATTCTTGGAAATGCTTTTTAATTTTGTTCTTGATTTCTTCTAGGTTTGTTATTATCTCCACCTCATTTTTTTGGTTTCTTTCAACCAGTCGCTATATGTCTATGACTCTAAGTTGCTGGTCCAGTATATTATTAATCATTTTGCATAGATGCTCTTCCAGCTGCTTGTATCTCAGCTCTATTCTTTTTCAGATCATCTTTCCTTTCACTTGTTCTACTTTAATCTTGGTGATTGCATTCTTTGCTTTCCAGATCTCTTTGGTTTCCAACAACCATTTATGTAGTGATCCTCTTTTTGTGAAGTGCTCTTTTTGAAAAGTGATAGAAGTGTCAGGAATGGAATCAGTGTGTTAATTTCCTTAACTTCCTCCACTATTGTCTTCCTGTCTTCTTTTGTTTTGGATTCTAGTTCTATAAGCCATGCCTGGCACCTTCTATATATTTTGTCAAGTTTGAGCTGTTTGTGCATCAGCCATTTGTACTGTGACTTGTGTATGGTTCTAGTATTTTTACTACACTTTTTCTTTTTAAGTGTTGTTTTTGCAGCTGCTGTTATTGCTTCTTTGAATTGGTTCCATATTCCTTCTACTGTCTCTGGAATTGTCCTTAGGATTCCCTTTGCTATTTTATCCATTTTTCCTGAGAAGTTGGTCCACTGTTTTGATGTAGAATTTTGGTAGTCAATCCTGTTCTGCCTATTATTCTTTTTGTTTGCTAATTTAGACCAAGAACTATTCAGTGTACTGAGCTCTATAATGACCATCTTGTGGTCACTTCTGATTACTGTGTCTACTGTAATATGGTTTGTATTGATCACTTGTGGGAGTAGGAGGCTGGATGTCCAGATGTGATCTATTCTCTTCTCATAATTTGATTCAGACCTGTTGTAGGTATAACTTCTCTTGGTTGAGTTGACATATCAGTACACATCACTAAGCTCAAATATTATTAGTAAGTCAATAATGTTGTGAGGTTTACTTCCTCTGTTTCTTTTCATCATACGGTCCAGGTGTTTGTCTGCTACCTCATTGAAGTCATCCATTACTATAATAAACATGTTTTTCCCTTTTGCCTCAGTAATTTTTTCTTTGATCCATTGCATGAGTTTGACTCTATCCTGCTTCTTTATTTTATTTGCTATGTTGTATACCATTAAAATTCTATATTGGATTTTTCCTTTGAAGGCCAAGTCTAATAGCAGGCCTCGGTTGTTATACTCTTCATTGTTGAAAATGTGTGTTGCCCACTTCTTCTCTACTACTATAGCTATATCTGCTTTGTGCGTCTGTTGTGTTGATTTGGTTGTCGATATGTAATATCTGTTTTTGACATCTTTTCACCTCTGGTTTTCTGTGAATCAGGTTTCTGTTATTCCAAGTATATCTATTCTAGTTTCTTAATAGTATTCTAATATTGCTAGTTGATCTGTTTCTATATTGAGTCCTCTGACGTTTAGTATTCCTATTTTCCAGATTTCTTGTATTTGTTCTAAATTGCTCTTCCATGGTTCTTGCCTATTGCGAACTGCTTGCTTTGTTTGGTTGTTAATAATAAATATTTGAGGGGAGCTGGGGACCTGTTTATGTTGTACTTGGTATCTCGATAGATATGTCTAAGCAATCCATCATTTCTTTCAGGGTGAAATCTATTGTGGATTCCATACAACTAATCCTTTTATTCAAGATTTCCTGTTGCTGTCTGATGTCTATGCCTCTTAGTAATGAGGTCCTGAAGTTTGAGCTTATTGTGGGCAAGCTGTACTTGACCAGGAAGTCTGTTATGGCTGGTCCTTTGGCCCACAGGTTTAATTTGTAATTTTATTAATTGAAACAGTTTGGTTATTACAAATGAGTAGTTTTACATATATATTATAGTAAACCTATTTTATATAAATAGCTATATATATGTTTAACTAATGCTATGTATCACCACTACAGACCTACAGATCCATAGTACAGTGGTTAGCACTCCATAGGTCACATCACAAGAACCATGATCAAATCCTCCAGGAGCAATCTCTGACAAGCAGATAATGATCAGCATCCATTGGTATAATTGTATAATAACCAATGTTTCCAAGTATAGCTTGTTGCACAAAGAAATAGTGATTCAAGCCAGTTTTATACTGGATTGTGATGAGGCTGAATATCCAAAATTGAGTAAGATTATCCCTTGATACAGGTGTATTACCAAACAAGATAATAAGAAAAGTAGATATTGAACGGGTAGCATATCACTGAAGGAAAGAATGGTAAATCAACCAAGACAATCCAATTCCCCTGCCTTATAGGATTGAGGCATCCATTCAAAAATTCAAGTACGTGGCTATGCTAGTCTTTCACAGACTTTACTATTGGGAGGCCTTGGTGGGAGAAGAAATCTGTGGACTACTCCGAAGGACTTAGAAATAATCAAGAAGTCTAGAATAAGAAAATTTGATGGCCTGATAACCAGACTACTCTTAATTTAAATAAAATTATTCTGGAAAAAATTAAGAAGGAATCACACATCTTTCTGAATAGGTAATAGTTATATATAGAGGTAAAATAGTTATAGTTACTCATATAGGCAGGTTTACTTTATACATGTATAATTACTTGTTGACTATATGTAAAAATTTGTACAAGCTTGAGTCACTTGTATGACATATATGCTAATAAAAGATGAGGGACTCAATATAATTTGGAAAAAAATTAAAGCACAAAACAATGACCCAGATAATGATAAGGCAAACATGCTTATCAAGGAGGCAACCATCACAGACAAAGCCTCAGAAATAAATTTCATTTCTATAAAAGATAGTTAGAACTCATGGATCCAAAAGTGGAATGGACAAGTCTTAGATAATACAATATCAGAGACTGCAAGAAATCTTATCAAAGCAAGGCATATCTTCAGCTAAAAAATACTGGACCATAATCTAATCTCAACAAATAGCAACATACTACAGAGTATAATATGGGCAGAATCAATGACCCACAAACCCCCATCTCATATAACAATGGGTACAACTAATAAATTAGATTACAACAATGGATTTTTTAGACTTAGACTATGGAACTTAGAACTACCAACCAAAAACAAGTTACATAAAATGGTAGCAACAACATATAAAGACAACCTCTGTATCAATTGTCAGCACATCGAAACAAATACTCATGCAATAATATGTAAAGGCAATGGTACAAACATTTTCAAAAAACTACTTCAAATAATCAACGAGGAAATCAGCAGTAGAAAACAACGAACCTCCCCAAAAAAATTAAATAATAAACTAAAAAAAATAGAAAGAGAATGGACCCCTGAGAAAAGAAACTACATAGCAAGGGGGGCACTTACAAAAGATCTCTTAAAAATTATAAAGAAACATACAACAACAGAAATCAAAAAGCAATCCTCAAAATATTATAGACAAATTCTTAACCATCTTCAAGACAAATGGCAACTAGATACCAACTCTTTTCACAATGGGAAACGAATCAAAATATAATCAAAAAAGACAAAAAAAAATGAAAAACATTAGAAAGAAGAATTACAATGCACAAGTCATATATTTCAAGAATCAACGAAATTATAAAACACTCTAGTCAACACTAGATCAACTGGAATACAATATATTCCTTCAAAACAAATTTTTATAGGACAGGTAGAGCCTTGGCAGATTAGTTAAGTATATACCAGTACTTGGCAATAAGTCACATGGTAGAACTATCCTTAGTGAGTTTAATTAGATAGCTAGAGAGTTAAATTTGTATAAAATAAATTTATACATACTTGCAACAATATCAAATAAACAAGGTGTAAGCCACCCAGTAAAAAAAAAAAATGTATCACCACTACCAGCCCAACAACAAACTGGAAGCCTACACAATTCCGTTTTAATTATTCCTAGAATAATTTTTTATTAAGAGTATTCTAGTTATCAGGCTGTCAAATTCAGTATCCTGGATCCCAGTTTTCAATCCTTCGGAGTGGTCCACGGATTTCTCCTCCTATCAAGGCCTCCCGATAGTCAAGTCTGTGAAAGTCGGCACATCCATATATATGAGGATAAGTCCTGAGAGGAATTCTACCAGTTTTGAGGGATCTACTCTTCTTATTATCATTTTTATTGATAATATGGTCTGTCAATGGTAATCCTATTCATTTTTGAATCACAACCTGATCACAACCTATATATAGACTGGATGCTATATTAGAAATATCAGTTAGTTTACAGTTACACCAATGGATAGATTCTTTTTCTTATTAAGCCAGTCTTGTGTCTTATTGGTGTAATCGAACCCAAATCTTATAATCGTTGACCTTTTTATGGAATGCTAACCACTGCATTATTGGCCCATTAATTCATATTTATTGCCATACTTGGATTACCAAATCATCATCATGAGATAGATGAGATCTTTGTGTCACTTGTGGCTTATTTTCACTTAGCCCTCATATGGTATTGAACTCTGGACCTAGTGATTGCGACCTGAGAGCACTACCACTGTATTATGAACCTAAAGGTCTTTTCAAAAAATTTTTCAAAAATTTCCTAATATATATTATCTATAGATTATCAAATAATACAAAAATCAAACTTTTTTTTTTTGAATATAAAAAAACAAACTATTTATATTTTATGCAATCAGAATAATATACTGTATATACATAATTTTTTAATATACAGTAGCTCACAAAAGCCTTTCACCATCAAAAATTTAATTGTCAAATTTGTTTAACAATAATAATTAGCATTTAAAAGTAACTAATTAAAATCAAAATTGATGATTTATAAAATACACATTTTTTTGTTTTTAATTACATTCTAGATTTTTTAAAAATTAAATCCATTAGAAACAAGATTACCTAATTATTTTAGAAATATAAAATTTGCAAAGTAACATAAGTCAAATTCAGATTTTGTTATAAAAATAGAAATCAGATTATAATATTCTATTTTATAAAAGTATTAAAAATTAAAGTATCCTATTTATAAATATGAAGATAGATAAAAAAATGGAATAGGTACATATATATATGGGTCTTGTTATATTGATATCTCCTAGCCAGTCTTTGGGTTTGGGAATTGGATATACGTTTTCTTTTCTCCAGTC
>CAJVPT010001668.1:0-20353 GCA_910592055.1 Acaulospora colombiana | reverse complement strand
TTTTGATTTGTTTGTTTGTTTATTTTAGCAAGGTATGCAGGGTTGAATGTTGTTGTCTTGTTTTGATGTCTTGTTTACTCAAGTAAGTCATTGATCTTTTCTGTTTGGTTCTGCTTATTTACCAGATTTGTTGTTGATTTCCGTTGTTGTGAAGAATGGGTTGTTTGTACGTAGACACTTGATAAACCTTATTATGTTGTTTGGTACTAGACTATTTGACGTGTACGTGTTCGCGTAACTTGTTTTGATGTTTAGACAAGTGTGTATGAAATCAGGATACTCTACTGTTTAGTTCTTGGAAGCCTTTGATATCCTTCTGGGCTTTGTAAGCTTTGAGTTTTTCTGATTTATCGGTAAGAATTACTGTTTACAGAGTTTTTTCTAGTGCCTAGAAAGGTGTAAACAGACACTGGTCTGGCTAGAAGCTTGGAAAGTTGATATTGGGCTCTTCTAAGCTTACTGTGAATTAGTTTGTAATTGTTTTTCCCTTCCCTTGTAAAGTAAAGCTAGTATGATGCTGTGTTGCCTATACTTATTTTGATCGATAAGGGGAGCTTTGGAAAGGTGATTGACTGTTGTAGTTTGTTGTTAAGTCCTAAATCTTTAAAGGATAAAGTGCTTTTAAGGCTGGCTTCTCTTTTCCAAAAAATTACTAAATAAGGAAATTTTTAGGAAAAAGGGGATCAGCGGGGAAAGAGTAGTTTTTATTTATTATTAATATAATATCTTACTAAAATAAAAGTATAATAGTTATATTGATTTTTTTAAAATATATGGTATATTCAAAATTTTATTTATTATATTATATTTTAAATTACTTGATCAGTTTTCCTTAAATTATATTATATTATATTTTTTTTAAAAAATAGGTTTTGATCTAAACTTTTTATTATTTATATTTTGTTTTGTTAATTATTTTATTAAATTATTTATTGTTATAAATTGCTTCTTTTTTTATTATATATAAGCTTGAGTATTAAAACAAAGATAGATCTTTAAAAAAAAACAAAGATAAGAATCAAATATTATTTATTAGAGAATATTTAAAATTTTATGTTAATAATCATAAAAAAACTATTCAAAATAGTTTTCTATTATTAAAACCTTTGATTTATAACATTTTCTAAATTTTGATTTACTAAAATAAAGAGTTATGAATATTATTTCTTAAAAAAAAAAAACATAAATGATCTGTAAAATTTATATATTAAATATTTTAGGGATCTATTATGAATTAAAACTTAATTTTATTTCTATACTTGAAATATCTCTAGTTAAAGGTTGATTGTTAGTTCTTTTGTTTCTTTTAATTAAAACATTGATAGTTTTTATTGAATAATATAAGATTATTTTTTAAAGTAATATTTTTTGTATTTTATATTAGATTGATGATTAGAACTTAAAAAAATTTTTTAAATTGAAATGATTGTTTTAATTTAAATATTATTAATATATTTAATAAGTAAAAAGATTTAGATCATATTTATTACAAGTTGTAATTTTATAATTATGTATAAAAAGTATTATATATTACTTTATAAAATCTTTTTTTTAATTATTTATTTTAATTAAATATTATAAATAAATATATTTATATCTATTTATATAATTTTGAAAAAGTTTGTAATAAAGTTTGCATTAAAGTTAAAGGTTATCAAATATGCTTTAAATTTAAAAACATATATTTTGTACTAATTGTAAAAAACCTATAGTTTTTCATTATAGATATTGTAAATTATATAAAAGAAAATATTATATTATATCTTATTATTAAAGACTTTATAAAAAAAACATACAATATAGAAACAATTATTCTAATTCAAGTTATCAAGAGAGCAAAATATCATTACCTAAGTTGTATCTAGAGAAGTTAAACTTCTAAGATGGGTAAGCTGTTATGTGAAAGTCTTTTAAATTATATAATAATTTTAAAACATACAATAAAAATAAGCCATGATAGCCTGATGATAGTGAGTCAAAAAAAAAAAAAAAAAAAAAAAAAATAATTATTCTTTAAAAAAAAAAAAAAAAAAAAAAAAAAATTATTTTTTAAAAAAAAAAAAAAAAAAAAAAAAAAAAAAAAAAAAAACATAATTTAAAAATTTTTTTAAAAAATAAAACTCTAAAATTTAAAAATTATATTTAATTTTTATAAAAAATAGTTTTTTATTAAAAAATTTTTATTTTTAGTTATTTAAAAACAGTAAAACTCAAACAACTAATCCTGAAGCATAACCCAGGCCTTTATATTATTTAAAATTAAACTACTTAAAAAATGATTTTTTTTAATAAAAAACTATTTTTTATAAAAAAATAAAAATTTTAAAAAAGTAAAACTCAAATAACTAATCCTGAAGTATAACCCAGACCTTTATGCTATTTATAATTAAAAAAAATTTTTTTTTAATAAAAAACTATTTTTTTTTAAATAAAAAACTATTTTATATAAAAATTAAATACAATTTTAATATTTTTTTTTTTTAAATAAAAAATTCAATAAAAAATAAAATTTTTTAAAAAAGTAAAATTCAAATAACTAATCTTGGAGCATAACCCGGACCTTTACGCTTGTAATATTCCTAAAGTTATATTTAGAGTTCATAAAATTATAATAAGTGAATTATTTAGAGAATTATTTTTATCCTTATTTAGTTAATATACAATACGTACAGTTTTATAAAAGTTTAAAAAAATTATATATCAGAATAAATAAAATCTAAATATCTTTCATTTATTGATATATTTGATATCAATTAATTAAATTTTTATCTATATATATATAAGTACGATATATATTTTTATTTATAACAAAAAATAATAATAATAATTTTCTTTATATTCAACTTATTTAAATTGTTAAAATCGAAATTTTTTAAAAATAAGTACAATGTAAGCAGTAACTTTTAATAAAGATCAACAAACAAAAAAACCCAAAAACAATAATAAAAGGGATTTCTTAATATACTGAATGATAAATTATAACATTCGTGTAGAGTTTGGTGAATCCAAATATTTAAATCACTGATGCTCGTTAATAAATTTAGTAAGCACCGATCGTGTTATTGTGATTCTCATGCATATGTACATATACTGATTGGTTTTCATTATTGATAAAGTCTAAAGTGTAAAAGACACGATTTATATCATAGGGTTTGTCGTTGATTTCCTCATTTGGGCAATTATAGTTCAAGAAGGTTTATAATCTCGTTTTGTTGCGCGTGTAACACGAATTGAATTGTTTATTTGTTCTAGTCCTTTAATCACGAATGTTTAGGCAATCGAGCAATTTACTAAGAAGATTAGTCGGTTTTCGCCACACCAAAGGAAAGCGGTATTTGCAAAGTGACGGAAAACCCACTAGACAAGGTATCCCGTTCATCTGTAGAATTTAGAAAGAATTTACCACCCGAGAAGCTTATAACATTGAATAATTATTTAGGAAATCCTGTGGAAACCTCATCCGATGTAAAAACATCACCGCCTTCGCAAAAAATATTCGGAGATTTTCGTGTAGACTTACCGTCAGAGAAAACTGTCCAGGAATCGTCCGAGATTCTGCCGGACAATCATCAATTGGTCGAGGACGCGCATATCAGGGAACTCTGGTCCAAAAGTATCCAATATCGAGATATGGTGAAATACGTGAGACCTAAAGAAACCTACGATTTTATTATTGTAGGAGCTGGTTCCGCTGGATGTATTCTGGCCAGAGAGCTCATATATAATATACCGAATATTAACATTTTAATACTGGAAGCAGGCCCACCGGATGCTCAAATAAATGATAGGATTAGTGTTCCATTTGCTCATTCTAGCGTGAGTATTATCGTATCTTGAATTGTTTTTGAATAACCGTTTTTTTTTTTTCACGTAATGTGCAACATTCTCGAATCGCTTAAATCAAATAGCTATGGAGAACTAGTGAAGTTGATTGGTCATTTTACACCCAACGTCAAGTGATGCCTGGTTCATTAGATCCGACCAAAACGTTGGTAAACCAATCTTTAATGTATCCGCGAGGAAAGGTTTGGGGTGGTTGTAGCTCGGTGAATGCAATGTCCTACGTGTAAGTCCGGTCGAATATTGGATTGTGTTGAAACGTGACCGAAAGATAATCATGAATTGAAATATTGTTAACTGTTAGACGAGGTCACCCTGAAGATTATAATGCCTGGGCGAGTCATGGACCAGAATACAAACATTGGGATTATGATCATTGCCTCGAAGGTGACAGACTCTCTTCTGACACTTTTTAATTCGAATCAAAGACATTAACCATCTTCCAAAATATATTATCATAATGTAATAATATTAGCTTTCAAGGCGACTGAGAATAATAATAGAAAGGATTCTGATGACGAATTCAAGAAGTATCATGGATTCGATGGCTTGATAAGAGTACATGATCATGGAGACAAGATATTTGATGTAATGAAAGAAGTGAAAGTTGCAGCAAAAAATTACGGTATTCCCGAAAATAAGGACTATAATGGAGCAAAACAGGTAACGATACCGAGATAGACACATTTTACATTATGTTTACTAATGATTTCGAGTAACTTTATGCAGAATGGGATAGCCACTTATCAGGTATCTTTACACATCAATCGTCATCATATTCTGAAAGTTTATTGATGTCAGAACGTAAATTGTAGGCAGCGATAAAAAATGGCAAGAGATGTTCTGTGGTAGATGGTTATCTCACCGAAGCGTTGAGCAAAGTTGAGGTCGTGAAATCTGACAAGGGTTCCAACGACGAGTCACCATTCGACATCTGTAAGATTTCTGCGGTCAATGTGAAGTCTCATTCACATGTGTTAAACGTAATTTGGGAAGGATCGGATGGAAATGTAGCTAAGGGTGTCAGATATTTTTATGATGGTGCTGTTCATGAGGCGTATATCGCGCCGAAGGGTGAAGTCATTCTTAGTGCAGGAGCAATCAATAGTCCACACGTAATATGAAAAATTTATTAAGTTTTTTTTTTTTTCTTAGCTGATAGGCAAATCGTCATTTTCTCAACTCGTACTGTTTTCCTTTCTTCCTTCCTTACTTCGCTTTTCTTTTTCTTTTTTTGGTCAGCTGCTTATGCTCTCAGGCATAGGCCCGAGGAATGATTTGACAAAGAGCAACATTATGGTTCGCAAAGAATTGCCGGTCGGGAAAAATCTCTGGGATCACCCACTGGGAATGATTACGGTTAAGATAGGTGTGCCCAATTCCACCTTGAAATCGTGCATACATCATTGGTCTAACGGGCCCGAAATAGCAATATTTCATAAAGCCAATAGCGAAGGAAGAATACCCACGAAAGACGAATTATCAAATGAACGCCCGGATATACAAATTACATGTAATAAGATCATCTGAGAGAGGGTGACACAGGTTCTTTTTTACCCTCAAATTCTGACTTGACATTGTGTCACTAGGTGCCCCGATTATATTTGACACGGCGATACTTAACCCACCAGACGGAAGCCAACCATTCACCGGAGAAGGAATAACGTTTTCGCCGGTACTTAACTTGCCCGCCAGTGTTGGATGGTTGGAACTTGCAAGTCAAAATCCATTCGAGCAACCGAAAATTTTCCTCAATTACTTTGATAAGTCGGACGATATGTACAGGATGATAAGTTCATTTAAGATGTGCCTTGAAATTATAAAAAATCCGCCGCTGTCAACTGTTTGGAATGCGCAGGATATCGGAATCACAGATGAATTCGGACAGTGGGCCAGCGATGGGGTTAATATGACGGATGATGATTGGGAAAGGTACATCCGTGAGAAGGTAACCTTACTTTTCGGTAATTGCTTCGAGTTCGACATTTTTAAAGCTTTTTTCTTTAATAAATTCGATAGCATTTCACCTCATTCCACCCTTGCGGGACCGTGAAGATGGCACCGGAGGAAAGGGGTGGTGTGGTAGATCACAGACTTCGAGTTTACGGAACCAGAAATCTTCGAGTCGTAGATGCTTCAATATTCCCAAATATCCCTGCGGCAAATACTTTTGCGCCAGTTTGTATGACGGCATGGAGGGCCTCGAGATTGATTGAGGAGGATTATAAGAGGAAATGACACCTCAAATTTCAGAAATCGTGAAAGATCATGAACATGATGCCTAAAATAATTAATTTACGGGTTTTTGACAGAAAAATATGTACTTGACTATCCTTGACCAGTAAATTGTCTTTTTTACTGTTAATAACATATTATGCAAAGTACTTTCAGAAGATCAACCCGATTATTAGTGCAAAAACATAGAAAATACAAATTTTTCCTGAATTGTTGTGACCGACTTGAACCTTTCTCTAACCAATCGTCTGTGTTGAAACTCGGATTGGTTATTAAATCCGGGTCCGTGCATTCATTTCTGAATAGATGCAATAGATGGAAGGCGGTTGGACTCAAAGAAAATCGTACTCCTTTTAAAAGGAAAAAATTAACAAAAGTTTTTATAGTGAATTTCATCGCAGTAACTAGGCTTTTATTCAAATAAAACAGGTATCCACATTGTTATCGGTAGTGTCATGTTATTCACTTGTCAAGTTACTTCATCTTACATTGCGAATTTCATGACTGTTGGGATCAAGATCTCCATGGATTGAATCTCCCATTGACCTTTCGGAAAGTCCTTTTCCATAAATATTGATACCACGCGATACAATAAGCTATACACAGTAAGCATAGATTTAAAAGAATGTCATGGAAACTAATTTTTGTCATTCTCACGTTTTTTTTTTTTTTAAATGTATTTAATCATTGTTTCTATTGGTTAATTCGAATTAAATAATGTTCTTTCATATCAATCTAAATTGTTCATTCGTGTATTACAAATTTACTTGAGTTTTCTTTCTACAAAATCCGGTAATTCTTGATTAACTCTAAATGCATGCATGCATCAAGAAGTGCAAATCTAGTCGAAATATCCAGAAAATTCGTATTCCCAAACCATATGTAATAATCCCATCTCATAGGAATACTTTTCTATGATCTCGTCCAGTTCGGTGCTCATGTTTTCAGCTGCTTTCTCAGAAACCTGAAGGTAGAAAACCGACGGCTGAAATCTTATATTTTTCCAGGATTCCAAAAACTCCACCAGGGAAGTTGCAGAATTTTCCCAAATCCATCGGCCCTCTAATCTTAATCTGGATAGCTTTGCCGGTGCCGAATCTTTCAGCACCTCAAATACCCTTCTCGCTTCGTATTCTATGCTACTATGTATTGACAGAATCTCGAGATCCCCGCAGGCTATTAATATTTCCTTGACATATTGTAGGTTTAGTGTCATGCACCACAGCGTGAGGATTCGAAGTTTTCGACAATTCCTGGTCAATATTTGATTGAATTCTAACCGGGGTTCGGTGATCGGGGGACGTTCTCCATATATCACCAGTTCTTCCAGGCATCCGTTTATCTTTTCAATGAAACTTTCAAGTATGTGCAATCTGGGGAATCCCTTTCCTGCTCGAAGAATTCGGAGATTCGGAAACGAAATTGACTCCAGATCATCGAAAATATTGATAACCCTGTCGTGTTCAAAATGCAGATCAAGTATCTGTATATTGATGCACGGTGATATAATGTTCAGAGGAATACACGGCGTCTCTCCTTTTAGTAACAAGTGACGCACGGAATTCGCCTGTTTGGCCACTGACTGCGCAAGATTAAATCCCGAATAAAACCTGCTCCCATATACTCCCACGAGTTCTACTTTCTTCAAATTTCTCTGACACTCTATCAAAACCGCCAGCCCCAGATTATCAAATTCCTCGTGGCATTCCACCGATATGTGTTCGAGGTTCCTGCAGATCTGTGCCAATCGACAAAAAATCTCCAATGATATCTTAGAATCGCACTGTAATTCACGCAATCCCACTAAACATTTCTCGGCCCCAAGGAAATAGGGAAATGGTACTTTGAGATTACGAAGATCGAGAAACTTGAAATTCACGCATTGACTCATAAACATCTTGAAAAATTCCTGCAGTATCAGTTGCATGCAATATATACTCCTCGAGCTTACTTGATGCTTTAATTTTTCATCCCTGTTATCTGGCTGACTCGGCATCTCATCATTACCTGATTCGTATAGGGTGATCCCCAAGAGTAGAATGTTTCTGAATGAAAGTGATTGAATATATCTAACGTAATGAAATAGCAAGGGTCTCCGTGAAATGAATGACGAGACGTCAATGTTGTTATTCAACAAAAGACTTTTCGAAGATTCTGGGAGACATGTGACCAAGATTTCCAGGATCGTTCTCGATTTTTCTTGGTCATCCAACGATTTGTGTATATCCCAATTTCTCCATAGGAACTCTACCACGTTCTCACACCAAAGCCTGTTGACGAATAGACACGAGTAAAGTGCACTGGTGTCATCCTGCAAGACCTTAAATATTTCTCTGAGGCAATCGGCTGGAAGTAATTCCATATCCTTTAGTCGTGTTAGAAGTCGTCAACGGAAATAAAAGTTTTCATTAATATCGCTGCAAACAATACGTGAAACGAGTGATTTTATTGGTCGATACATGTGTGGTAAAGATTCCGCGAATCTTCTTTTTTGATGATCTTTTCACATGAAAATCAATTCGAAATGATAACGAATATGAGTATTTACCTTTGAAGCAACAGGTTAATGACAGAGTTGCATCAATCGAGTACCGATAAATCTGATATAACACTGGATGGATGGCTTGAGCAGCTAGCGAAAGGTTCACTATCCCCTTCGAAATTTTTTCACATAGAGTTAGGGATAATATAATGATGTAGTATAAATTCCAAATTAAAAGTTGTGGTTTGGACGCGTTCCCAAACTTTGCACTCGACCGATTATTAAACTTTTGCACAGAACAATTCCAAGTATGTAGCAAAGAAATTTCGTAAGTTTATTTAAACTCGATATTTCAGGGGCTTTTTTATACGAGGAAATTTTTTTTTTCCTGAAATTTCATTGGCAGCGAAACGTGTCCAATTAATCCTGTGGTACGGTACGCAGCATGATTGACACAGAGTTCAAGTTCTAGAACAATGTTTACTCCTTTTCTTTTAAAATACATGATCACACCACGCGTAGGATCGGAATACGTTACGATAAAATGGCACATTTATTTAACAAAAATGAGTCTCCAAATGTTAAAAGTAATACAAAAAGATATTTTCCTCCACGCTTATTTCATGTCCAACATAATTATGCTTTTTCCATAGTTTTCGAAGACCTTCTCTGCTAGGGTCCAATATTTCAGCATTGATTGAACCGTGGGTCCGTCCCACTTATGATGACCTCGCCGTGAACCAAAAATTTTCTGTCGACTATCAGAAATTCGATCAAAGTGTATTTTCCAAAACTCTTCAAATACTCTGACGCCACTTTGAAAACCGTCGATATCATTGATAATCGATTTAATAGACTCATGATCTTTTCGCAAAATAGCATACATTGTTTCTTTATGTCCTGATTTATTGTGATCTCCCTTACTAAGTATAAATCCTATTATTCCCCCAGTTATCAAAGTTGCCGCCAAAGTTACGCCGCCATCCACAAGTGACATACACGTAGCAATTGGAATGGCCGCCATTGTGCCAATCCCTAGTCCAGTGAGAGTGCCAGTTTTGGTTGCCTTCACTTTATCCTTCAGTTCTTTTGTTCTTATTTCATACAAAGTTGATTGTATTTCCGAGTTTCGAATCCTTAAACTCTCGGAAATCTTATAAAAACTATTGGTTATGTCGGTATAGCCTTGCCTCAAAAGATTGCATTTTTCCATTATATTGGTTACTCTAACTTCTGTGGCTGCCAAAGTATCATCAAAATCCAATTCTCCATGCTGAAATTTTCTTAAATCCGTGATAATGTATTTAGCTGACTGGGCTGCCTTAACGCTATTGGAGATACTAGACTTTGTTAAGGCCTTAAAATTTCTACTTTGCAGGCGAATTTCCTCGACGGCACGACATAGTGTCGCGTCTTTGACCTCAGATGTTGGGTATTTCAAAAACCTCGTCAGAATTTTTTCGTATTCCTCCAAATCGATATTCGGCGACGCGTCGTTTAACTCGCTGTCGGCTGTCACAGGCATTGCAATTGTCTGATGATGTAAATACTGCAGCCAGGATATCGAATTTTATTGGTTGTTTACAAGTTTAATACTTTATATGCGAACTTTGAAGTCATTCGGAAATGTAAATGTTGGGAAAATTAAAATTATTAAGCCTTTTATACAATTTTGACGTAATACCATCCGCCGAATGTATTAATTTGACTACCCTTACGACAAATTTTATCAGATACAAATATCAAGCCTGTTCCATATCATCGTGCTCAACCATATAATATAATTGTCTTCAAGGGTCACTTAATTACATTGATCTCGGTGGGCGAAAGTAGAAATCGGTGTAATTACGGTAGCTATGCGTGCTTGCGGCCGAGTAAACGTGTGATCGAATCATTTTTACTATTTTGCCATTGTCATTTTATCATTTTCAAGTATGATATCGATAGTATACGGTATAAAGTTTATGGAGGAAGAACGTCAAACTGTTTCCTGTTATCTGCATGAAAAAGATTTAAAAACTCGATACGTTTGTTGGAGTTGTACGTACAACTGCTCGCAAAAGTTTTCATATACAATTTTTGGTAATATGCATATCTCTTTAAAAATTTCACCATTGACAAAAAATAATTTTCCTCCAATAATACATTTCAAGTTAATAAAATTTTTTGAGTTAAAATACCTATAGTTTCCTAGTACAGTTTTAAATGTTGGCATGTGACTTTTGAATAAAAAATTGGAGTTTCACGAATAGATTATAAGATTATAATTTACTTAATGGAATTCCGATTTCTTAAGTAAAAGTCATATGTCAACATTCAAGGTTATACTAAGAGATTATAGGTATTTTGACTTAAAGAATATGATTATCCGGGGAGGATTTTTTTTTTTTAAACTACAACCTGAACTTTTGTATATTAATGATTTAATGCTTGTCTTTTAAAATTGTTTGTTTATTTGAAAAATAAGAATTTTTAAATTATCTATCATTTTAAAATCACTTTTTTTTATTTATTAATTAAAGGTTCAAATAATATTTTTTATTTATTAATTAAAGGTTCAAATAATATTTTTTATTTATTAATTATAGGTTCAAATATTAGAGTATTTAATAATTTTTTTGAAAAAGATATTCAGGTAAAAATTTTTTTACAAATTTTAATTTTAAATAAGGGATTAAAATTATTAACTCATAAATTAAAAATTAATTAAAGTATTTATCATTAATATATAGTATATCTTTTTTGAATTTAAATGGTTTTTTAAACTTAAAATTCTTTTTAACTCAAATAATTTTTAAAATTCTATTGTTTTAATTCAAATTAATATAATTTTTTATTTTAATGATTGAATTTTAATTAAAATTTTAAACTTATACTTTAATAATAATTGAAATTGAATAAAATATTGATTTTTCACAATATAGTTTTTTTTCAATATTTATATAAAATTGTTTTATCAAAATTGAATAAAATATTGATATTTCACAATATAGTTTTTTTTTTCAATATTTATATAAAATTATTTTATCAAAATTACAATTTTATAATTTTTTTTATTAAATATGTTTAAATCTATTTTTTAAACTTTTCTATAATACATATATTTTAGTTTACAAAGTTATTCAAAAAAAAACTCTTTCCCACAGATCCTTTTTTTCTTAAAAATTTCTTTTTTAGGCAATTTTGTGAACCAAGAAGAAAAGTGAATGGAAAGATGAGTTCTTCAAGAAAACAACGAAAGCAATATACTCAAGGCAGATCCAACTATAATGAGAATGCCCTAGCTAAAGGTAACACAAGATTGTCATGCAAAGAAACACAAACGGCAAAAAATAAACTTTGAAGAAAAATAAAGAAAAAGAAAAGGAAACCCAGTCAGAAAACCCTAGAGTAATGATAGGTCCCTAAAGTATTTAACATATAAAATTTCGCAGATCACTTATGTTCCTTTTTGAGGGACATAATTCATAGCTCTTCACTTTAATAGGAACAAAAATCAGAAAATACTATAAATCAATGATTTAGATAATGGAGAACAATTGTGGGTAGTTTTTTTATGGTTATTAATTTAAAAATTTTAGTTTTTCCTAGTGAGGAACATTTGACTTATGTCCCTGCCTCCCTCTTTATGGACCTATTTTTACTCTAGAGACAAACTGCAGCAATACACAAACTCTAGCCAGACTTCCAATCCCTATCAAACAATGGAAACAAGACAACAAAACAACAAAAAACAATCTTTCTGGAGCGAATAAGTCGAAAAAACAATCCAGCCAAATTTAATAAACAATAACAATCAAGCAAACATAGGCAATATGACTACCAGACCTAGTACCAATCAAGAAGCCCAAAAGATTATATCTGACAATGAAGACTCCAATATAGAAATGGAGAAATCAAGTAGTAGCAGAAAGGACAATCAACAAAGTGAAGCACATGACAAGAGGTCACATCCAAAACCAGAGAAATGATAAGCAAACTCAGCAAGCCCAGATCAAGAACCCCTATCGATAGCACTACTAGATTTGGCAGAGAAAGGGTCAAAACAGGAATCAAGGCCTCCCTTATCCTAGAAAGAACCACCAGTCAAAAAATTGCACATATAATCAAAAGCCTTAACTCTCTTAATGGCCTCCTCTCTACCCACAGTAAAGGAAAAGGCGAAAATGAACATATTATTGCCATTTTTAGTGATCACCCCACTGCAGAAAAAGCATGCAACACTATCTTACTTGACACCGAAGATGCGTATCTAGAATACATGGCCTTCACATCCTCTAAACCAAATAAAGAAATGAGTATCAAAGTATAGGATATTCCTCTAAACACTAAATTTATAGACGTACAACAAACATTTATCAAATATGGAGAGATTACCAACATTTCCATGTCAACACAACAAATGTGGCAATCAGCAATCATTACATACACAGATCAACAATCAAAAGAAGATCTAATTAACAAGTGGAGTATCCTGTTGCGATCACACTCAGTCAGGATTTTTTATGCACAATGAGACATGGACCAAATAAAAGCACGTGGCAACACCACAGTAAAACTGATCAATCTTCCTCCCAATACCACAGCCTTCGATTTCAAATACATATGTGAACAAACAAAAGCAAAAACATGCTACATTCCAAGACATATATCATATAAATGCAAGTGATTTGCTATAGTAGGATTCAGTAATCAGAATGATCTAGAGAATGCAATAGCACAAAACTTCACTCTAGATGAAACCCAAACTGAATGGAAACCAATCGACACAAAACTATGCACAATATGTGGCAGTGCAACGCATCTAGTTATTCAATGTTCTATTAAGAAAAGAAGGGAACAATGGAACTGCTATAATACTGAACAAGCAAACAGATTCGGCAAACTTTATAATAGATTCAGACCTGCGCATACTGAAACAATCAGACGTAAAACTCTGATCAACAAATATACCAAAACCAGATCAGGTTCATACACAGCAGCAATCAAAATAACAAGAGAAAACAAAGCAGTGGAACAGTCACATCAACCTGATCTAACACAAATCTTAAATATCCTTAATGAAATCAGACAAGAAATTGTACAGATTAAAGAAAAAATTGTAGACCTGGATGAATGCATTATCAATCTCAAAATCTATGATAAAGAATATGGCAAACACATGGAAGAGGATACAATTTCATATAGTGAAAGAGAAGATAACTCAACAATAGAAGAGGCTCCTACTAACAATAATCAAGATATTCGCACTCAACAACAACGAATCCAATCATTCATGCAAAAACTAGATCAAAATATGGATTGCATGTACAATGTAATTATTGACTCTTTTGCAGGTACACACAAACTTCCCTAAATCAACAATAATGAAGAGTAACTCGAACACCGAAAATACATTACACCAAGAAACACCTAGTATTAATATCATCACCATGCTACCTAATACAACATCATATCAAGAAGAAACCCCTCAAAATTCAACAAACATAATAATAGACAACAACACACCTTCATTAATATACGCAATAGAATCTATACAGACAAATAGACATCTTTACAAACCCATCTGAAAAGTTATCACACTCAACATGCAAGGACTTATAGAAACACACAAATAAAAAACATGGTTTAACTTTTGCAGCTCAGCAGAATGGGACATCATAGTCACTACAGAAACCAATGGCTTACACCACTAATCAAAACACTGGCAACATACAAAATATCAAACCATTTGGATATATAAAGAATCCCAAACAATCAGACAAGGTCTCAACATGATGATTAGCAAAGAAATAGCTTACCAGATATACAACTATAAAACACTGACTGGGAGACTTATCACCACTAACCTGGCTTTCTCATACAAAGAAAAAATGAGAATCATAGGAATATACTTCCCAGTACAAGATATTGAAGGAGAAAAGTGTATAGTCACCAACACCCTCAATAAATGGATCCAAGAAACAACAGAAAAAGGCTGGCACATTATGGTACTGAGGGATCTTAATGGTGTCCCTAATCCTTTTATGGACAAGCAAAACACTAACAGGGCAAACAAAAAGTACAGCCCCTCAGGCAAACACATACAAACTCTACTAGACAATGGATTAAAAAACACATATAGAAAACATAATCCAATTAAATGTGAATATACATGGAATAGAGGTACATTGAGTAGCAGAATCGATCAGATATGAATAAACCCTATAGCAACCTAGCAATCTAGAGCAGCCACTATTCAAGACTCTATAGCACCTCTTATACAAAGTGATCACAAGCCAATAACAATGGAATTGGAAGTCTAGTATTTAAACAGACCCAAACAAGTCTCACAACATACACCTAACCCTTGTCTAAACTGGCATCTGACCATAACTGAACAATGGAAAAAGTTTAGTGAACAAGTAGAACACCATCTCTCCACCAAAAGTACAAGCAACCAAGATATTAATTAAAGATAAAACTGCTTTAGTGATATTCTGCAAAAAGCTGCAAAAGGCCACATACCTAAAGTAAAAAAGCACCACAGGACAAGAAACAAATATAGTAATATAGAAACAGTTCCTCTCCTTATACAACTGCAAAATTTCTTACACACCTTAGACAGTCAGCAACAGCAACAACAGAGAATCAAGTATTATAGTCAATCGAGCCACCTAGCCAAATACAAGAACTTCTTCTAGATCTAACAGCAACATTGAACAAAATTAAAACCAACAATTCTTCCTCATACATCCAACACTGGATCAAGGTCATCAAAGACAATATCAAAGCACACAAAACTGTCGCCAAAGCAATCTCCCAAAGAAGACAAGTGCAGGCCATCAAAAAAAGAATCCATATCAGACAAGAATATCTTAACAGCAACAAAAGAGCCATGATAGATAGCATCATGGAGAGACCTAGAAAACAAATACTTCTCAATAAGCTAATTATACAAAACTCAGAAAAGATTAAGATTCTTTCTGAACCAATAGACATCAAGGATAAAGTTCGCGAACATTTTTATAACTGGATTCTACCCAGAAACATTGTCGATATCACATAACATCCACACTGACTAGAAGAATACAAGCCTAAACTACACATCAAGAAACACTTCTATAAAGATATGCTCGATAATATCTCGATACAAGAACTGGAGAGAACAATTAGACAGCGTAGCTCAAAATCTGCTCCCAGGCCAAACCAAATTCCTTACATTGCATACAAACATCTGCAAGGCAAAACAAAAACAGAATTGTGTGCAATTTTAAACCTAATAATTCAATATGGAATAACACCAAAAGAATGGAGCAGAGGCATATCTATTCCATACTCAAGCCCAAAGATTGAGCAAACAATCTTGACATAACTAGACCCATAATACTCCTGGATGCAGGAAGAAAGATCTTTACTAAAATTATTACTGATCGCTTAACTACCTGTCTTGCCAAACACAAAATATTATCTGAACTCAACTGGACTGCACTCCCAGGAAATAGTACGCAGGACCCTATACGCATTTTAAACAATATCATTGAACATGCAAAGGAGAATAAACAACAAGTTTGGATCCTAAGTCAAAACATGTTCAAAGCATATGACTCAGTTAACATAAAAATGCTACAGCTAGCTCTCCAAAGAATACAAATACCAACACAAATCACACAAATCCTCAGCAACATACTGCAAGAGTGATCCAACGAAGTCATAACCTGTTTTGATCTGACAAAAGTATACCAAGTAAGAGACGGAATTGATCAAGGTGACACAATATCTCCAATCCTTTGGAGAATCTTTTATGATCCCCTTCTCTCAATGGTCAGCCAATATTACAAAGGATATACAATTAGCTCCAAAATCTGTACTGATTTAAAAAAGGGCTGGGCAGAAAAGACAACCAACATTGCAGTCAGTGTATACATGGATGATACTACCTGGCTGACGAGCAACAAAAGAGACATCCAAAAAATAATAGATATAGTGGAAGAATTCTATCATATAAATGATATTCAAGTCAACCCAGCAAAGTCACAACTAATTGCTATTAATGCAACAGAAAAAGAATGCCAGCTAAGAATCCAAATAAATGGCCAAACAGTACAGGGGTGCCCAACAAATATACCGGTTAGAATCCTTGATGTATGGTATGATAGCTCTGGCCAAAAAGACTACCAGAAAACTCTAATAAAACAAAAAATAACAAGCACATGTACACTTCTCAGCATGAAAAAAGTAACCAACAAACAAGCACAATAATTCATCAATCATGTCCTTATGTTCAGCATTGAATATCTCTGCAATGACATTATCCCAATCTGACAAACCTGCAGCTAACTGATGAGCAGACTTACAACTGTATTCAAGCACAAAATTGGACTTGTTAGAACAGCACCCAATAGTATATTATTCAATCAACATGAATATAACATAATGCACCTTTGGGATAGACAAGTTCAGTTACATGCCAATAACTGGTGCACCAGGATTAATCAAGAGAACATCACAGGAGACATTGCTTGCCACCGCCTTCAAACATTGCAGAATATATTCTGGTCTACCAGAGAGATATATACCAATATCCAGGCCCCCATGCTCGAACCAGGAAGAAACTTAACACATGATACAATCTTGATGCTCAGAACACATGGCTTCACTTTCACAAAGTTCATAATAGCAACTTTCATATGATAGAAAAAATAGATACTACCATAGAAGAAATAGTAAAGCCAGAGATATATAGAAAAATCCGCTTAGAACTAAAGAGACACAACATACTCTTCACCAGACAACTTCTCAATGATGACAGGAAAAAGGTTCTACAATGGTATCAAGCTATCAGAATTCATCAAAAGACAGTACCAGGTCCAACCCCAATATAGTTCTTCAATTTACAACATACCTTCACATCATGGATCTCAAAAGAGTAATAAGAATACACAAATTACTTCCTATAATGCAGTCTCCTCACTGAAGTACAAACAACGAGACCTCACTGGATTGCTACAACTATAAACAACCACACAGTAATAGGAAGAAAACAAAAAAAGATAGACAACAACTACACATTATATAGATACTATACACAAGTCCCCAACCAGTCTTCACTTTTTGAATGTGAGGGCTGCGACATTAACCAAAACAACAGACCAGAGCCAAAGTGCACTTTTACAACTACTAATAGAAGCACAACTTCAATTCATATTCAGCACAGCAAGATATTAACAAGATCTAATCTATTAGAAGTCAACACTGTACTAAGGAACAGAGTATCTTCCAACTTAGTATTAATTGCATTAAAAAATAAGTAGCACACTTCACTCCCAACCAAATACAATAAAGTAGAGAGCCCAAATTCAGAAACACATCACATCATGAAAGAACTTAAAACAATAGTAAACGCAGAACACAACATTACTAGTAAACTAACCAACATTGCACTTCAAATTCAAAATGATATCAACTTCGAAATTTATACAGATGGCTCTATGTCTCAACATGGTAACCAATACTATATGGGTTTTGGCTGGATCATTATCACCAGAGAATCAAGAAGTACAATTCCAAGAACAAATAAAAAACTTCCTCTCCTCAACTAGAGCCAAATTGGCAGTCATCATAATAGCAATAAGTGTACTATCCATCTATAATAGGGCAAACATATACACAGATAGTCAGGCTGTTATTAATAGTATATGAAAAACAATGAAATCAAACCATATACACAATCTTAGAAAACAAAAAAATCTAGAAATCTTACAAAAGATCTGCGATATAGTTAGACACAATCATCTCAAACTAGAATTCACAAAAGTCAAAGCACATACTGGAGACAAATATAATAAAAAAGCAGATCAGCTAGCCACTATCGACACCATTAATGGCAGGACTCCTGGGCATAGAACAATATAATCATTCCCACCCAAAATCAGCAATACATATTAATCCCTCAATGGGACTATACAGAAATTGAGATTCCCATCAAAAGTATGACAAAAGAGCTAACTAGGGCCACACACCTAGCAAAATGGAGACTCCTAAATAGAACAAGAAATAAATTCAATGACAGAATAATCAGACATATCCACTGGCCTATAACTCTGGAAAATTTCCAACCAACTCGAATAAGCAATCCCACAACAGATTGGGAAGACCAACAACAGAGGAAGTTTAATCTCAGCCTCTGGAATGAAGAATTACCCATCAAAACTAAACTCCTTAGCCGCTTGCCCACCTTATATAAAAATGATAAATGTATTAAATACAATAACAGAGAAACAAATATTCACCTATTTCTCTGCAAAGATCAACGAGGAAAAACAGAAAAGCATTTTCAAAACATCATAATACAAAAGATACTGCAATTTAGCAAAACATCAAACACAAAAAGACACCTACACGAATATCAAAAAAATAACTCACTACACTTTTTAGAATACTTAAAATGCCTAGTCAAAGGAGCCATAGTAAAAGAAACCGTCAATACAGTTATCAAATGTATAACAGATCACTCCTCTAGAAAACAATGCATAAAAGAAATCTGGTAAGACTTCAGCAAATATCTCTTCAGCATATGGAAAACAAGATGTGACAACTTTCACAAGTGGAAAGAAATACAGGGTATTACAAGGAAGATCGAGAGAACTATTAGATATAGCACCCCAATCAAAAGTGACTGGCTTAATAAAAAAGAAAGACACATAAAAGACCAATTCGTCTATTTGGTCAATAACTACATAGGTAAATATATAAAAAACATTACACACCCATCAGATATTTTCAAAATTTTATATAGCACTAGCCCAGCCTTGGCTGATTAGCTTCCCAATAGGGGTGGTGACAAGCTGCAAGGTGAATTTCTTTCCTTTTCTATTGAACTTTACTTGGTTAACATAGGTAGCACTAGTATAGACATATGTATACTCTACTTAATCCAAATAAAGTAAGGCTGAGCCAGCAGTTTAAAAAAAAAAAAAGTTTACAAAGTTATTTTATAAACTATTTTTCTATATTATGTTTATAGAAATTTACAAAAAGTCAATAATAAATTTCTATTTAAAAAATATTAATACAATTGAATTTTATTAAAATATTTTTATAAAAATACTGAATATATTATAAGCTTTAAAAATTAGAATTACTGTATAAAAAAGTTATATTGAATTTTGAGTTCAAAAAATTATAATTAATATTGTTCTTGATAATCTTTTTATATTTATATTTTGTTTTTTAATTATAAATATAATTTATCGAATAGTCTTTTATAAGTATAGTTTTTTGTATCTATTGTTTCAAATTCCAAATATAATTGATTTCTTTTACTAATAATATCTTTAATAATTTTTATAATTTTATTTATTTTAAAATAATATTAATTTAAGTAATACTTTTATAGATTTTGTTATTATACTATAATAATATTTTATTGAATATAATAATTAAAATTTTCTTCTATTTTAATTATTATTTTACTATATATTATATATATTATAGTTTTATTTATTTTTATGGTATATTTTTAATATATGCATATATAAAATAAGTAAAAGTTTTATAAAACTTAAAGTTTTTAATTTATGATTTGTTTGTAATTGAAAACTCATTTTATTGCTTAATAAAAAAGTTATATATTTTATAATAAATATGGTTAATTTGAGAATCTATAATTTTTAAAGAATATAAATAATCTCATTTTCATTTTCATTTTTTTTTTTTAAACCACAACTGATATTAAATACAAGCTTTATTTAAGAATTAACTTAATTTGACGGATAATTAAATCCTACAGCAGTTACATCAATCATCTTCTACAAA
>CAJVPT010001667.1:0-20354 GCA_910592055.1 Acaulospora colombiana | reverse complement strand
CCCTGAATTTTTGGTAGCACAAATCCTCACCAAAGGTGATTGGCTGACATGAAACACGTTAGTTTTTGGAATGTAAATAAGCTCCTATTGGTCACAATCATGTGTTCCGACGATATCATTGGTAATCAGAAAGAAAGTTCTAGAAACGGTTACCCCCAAAAAAGCTCAAATCCCTCAATGAAAACTTCTATGACACCAAAAGATCAAGTGATGGGTAATGTGAATTGCAAACTCCCATCTCTTACCTAAGTTTCTCAAGTGGTGATAAAGCTTTAATGAAAAAAAGCTAAGGTCTAAATGCTTTCCTTGAGACATCTCAATCTGGTGCTTACTTAAATGAAAGACCAGTTGGATTGACTTATCCGATGCCACAGGTGGTGAAAAAGAAGATTTCTTCTGAGGTTCAAGTGAAGGAAGAAGATTATCCCATTCAGGCAGATCCCTTTTGAGAAGAGTTTATTTTTATTTTTGGATTTTTTTAGTGGGTCTTGAATTGTCTCCTTTCCTAAATCGTTATTCTCCTTTCCCCTTTTAACTTAGCAATTTCATTGGTTTTTGGGCAATCAACAGTGACAAACTGTTGGCAATGATCCTGGTAGATAGAGGTTATTATCAATCTATTAGGGGAGTGAAATATTGTTTCCAAAATCTGACTTAGAATACTTTTGTATAAAGACGAGTTAGTTACTTTGTGAAAGTCTGTAAAATATTGTAAATTTATTTTCAATTTTTCAATAAAAACACACCATTGTGGCATGATTGCAGATTAAAAAAAAAAAAATAATAATTAATTTAATTAGAATATTTTTTGAAGAAACAATAATAATTCTCTTAAAAATATTAAATTATCATTATTATTATTGACTATTATTTTATTTTTTAATAGCATATTTATACTTTAGATTTGTTTATTTTTTTTTATATAATTTGACTTTAATAATTTGATAATTAATAGAATAATTGATTTACCAATTGTGAATAATGAAATGTGTAAGTTTGAATTAATATATATTATTAAATTATAAAAAATATAATATTTTGTTTTTTAAATTAAACTTAGAGATAGATAAGAAACTTTTTAAATTTTAAGTAAACAAGTTTATAACTACAGTATATTAATAATAAGTTTGTTATATATATAAAATAATCATTTTTATATTATTATCAATAAAGATAATAATTCAATATGGTTTAATTGTAAATTGAAAAAAAAAAATAATCTAGTTAATCTAATCAAAAGGATAAATGCTAGTCCTTAAGTGATTTAGTAAAACTTTAAATTTGTAAAATTGCAGTGTGCCTATCGCGAGGAGAAATTTATTGAAGAAACAAAACTATGTAAGACACCTGACCAGATTCATCGTTGTGACTGATTTGACTCTGTCACTTGGTTCAACTCAGTATAACACTTAACAAAGTTTGTTATTTAATTCAGTAAATGAAGTTATGCTAAAATTTAAAGTTCATCATATAAACAGGCTAAAATTAAAGGACAACAAAATATAGACCAGGCACTAGTAACTCCTGTCCCTCTAATAAATAAATTTTTTAGAATAGCGGATGTGAATTACAATAATTTAAATAGCTTGTCATAAACAAACTCAACATCTAACATTCAAACAATGCACCCCACCAAATAGCTCCATTATATGACTGATTTTTTGTTAAAAGTACAAATATAATTCAACTCTATATTATAATTTCCCAAATTATAATATTTTTGCATATACTTTTAACATCAAACTTGAAAAATTTCTTTAACTGATAACCTAGGATATTATAATTTACTTAGTTTATTATATCTTCCATTTACCTCTTCACATACACTTCTCATGTCTCTTAATGCTTTCACCAAACTTTCCTTGAATGCTTTGGTATCTGTTTCTGGAGATGAGTATTTTGACTCAATTCCAAACTTAAGCAAGTGCTCACCTGCATTCAACAATAAAATAAAACCTTTAAATATCTAAATAAAACACTTTACTACTAAAGATGGCAAAAAACTTATTTTACCTGGCAAGTAATTGATACCATAACCATTTGGATAAACACAACCAAATCCAGTACCTTTAAGAAAAAGTAAATGCATTTGTATTGTTATTGCAGAAACAACCTGAAAACAAATCATCACATACCGCTCAAATATTCCCCTGTACTCAATCCACTCGTGCTCAATAGCCATTCCTGACTCTTCGCGTATGCCAAATCTCCGAATATTGGATGTGATTCACCTTTTTGTAAAAGCAATCTAAGTCCCAGCATATGGCGATCACAACCCTTTCCATCGGAAGATTCGCGAGTGTAAACCGAGTGTGCTTTGGTGGCAGACTGCAATAAATCGTATTTTTTTTGTGCCTGTATTTGAAAAACATCAATAAATACACGAACTTTTAATTAAGAATGATGATAACTATTATATACGAACGAAAATTTACATTCAATGACTTGTTTAACATTCCTTCCACGAATGCTTTACTATCTACACTAAGGGTCCTGATGGTTTCAGTACGCCCGTGCAAAAATCGTCGAGTGGACGCAGTCTCGTAAGTGGGAACAACCCTTCCATGAAGTTGAAAGTAGGCCAACTGCAGGGCCATCTGAATGTACGCGTCCGGGGAACATTTTCCTATTTACGTAATTCAATTATTTGGTATTCGGATCAAAAGATTCCCTGATAATACAATAATTATCCATAGAAGGGTACTCATACGGGGAGTGAAATTCTAGACTTACCAACTTTTTTTGCAAAATGCGCGCCATATTCGGAAAATTGCAAAACTGTAATGTCAGAATCGGAGACCAATTTTTCTATACGAACTTTTGCGTCTGCGATGTCTTTCAAAGTTTGCTCGTTAGTGACGAATCGGATACGCAGTGTTGGCGGAATAGATCGGCCAGATGGCTGGGCATTAAGAGATGTGGGTTCTTGGACGATGTAATTTGTGATGAATGAAGGTATTAGCGCGTCGCATGGAGAGTGCTTATCGAATGAACAAAAAAAAAATTTTTATTTCAAATTATAAATCCATACAAGTTATATTAGGTAAATAGTTATCACATAGAACTTACCTCTCCATTCATTCCAGCGCGTCCATTACTTTCCACCACGATGGACATTGATTTATCAAACCACCTGTTGTGACAGTTTAGACCATGGAAAACATTGCGTACCCATTTATCTAGATCCATGCCAGTCGCGTAATCATCCAAATTTACAGCAAATAATGCATTCTCAATTAAGGTCAGAGTCTCACGATTTTGTGGAGAGATGGCAAGTAGACGTTCGCGAGCCTGAAATAAAATTTTCGAATTTCAATTTCGACGTTATCCAAAATCTCCCCCCCAAATTTTTTTATTAAATATATCACCTTAGTCCATGGATCACGGTCATCGGCAGTAAGCACTCCAACTGGAGGGTCAAGTTGTGTTTGTTCGACATCTGCAATAATATCCCAGAGTTGTCTTTATGTGGTAATGTAAAGTTCGTCTCAATATAATACCTGGAAACTAAAACTGTTCCGCGAGTGAAAATAAAGATTTATGCTCACTTCTCATAATCGCCATCACTTAATCGTAAGCCATCTTTATCATAGCTGTCCAAAACATAGAATTGATCTCTCACCATAACAAGAACATGCCTGGGTGTAGCCGGATGTGGTATGAATGGCAAGGAATCACAATCGTGTTGTGGAATTCGGGTGTACCCATATAGACGCGTATATTGATGCATACATAAAGGGTAAGCACGCGTCGCATCAGGCGGAATTCGTTCACTATTAAAGAAGAAGCTATTCTATTATTTGTTCTTTACCGGACGGTATGCTTCTATCAACTTCAAATTACCTGTCCAACAAGTCTTTGTATTCTAGCATTTTACCAATCAAATGCGCTGCTCTTTTAACTTGAAATTCGGAAAATCGTCCTTTTGGACGAACGCCGTTGTTTACTTTGAAATATTCAGGCGGCGTATTTTTGTCGTCGATAAACAAGAAATACCAATTTGAATTGATGGCCACTGAAACCCTCCATTCTTGATATGCCTTTTTTATCCACCAAGTGTCATCAAGCCAATTATGAGGTGCAATTCTATCAACGTCTAATAATCTTTGTTGAAGAATTCGACCTAAACCATTAGGCTTGAGAAAGTCCTTGGCATAAGACTCGTTGCGAGCATAATCAGCGTTGGAAAGTAGGGGGCGAAGGGATTTCAAATATTTTGAGATAGTCTCTTCCAGAGTTGGGACTGGAAGCCGTGGCAAAAGGCTTTGATTACTAAAAGTTTTTGCTTCGGGTTTCCTTTGACTCGCCATTGGAGTTGGAGGACGATATGTAATCTCATCTATTTTTGTGGCTGATCCATCATGCCGATCCCTTTGTGAACCGGTTCACCAACCGGACAGCGGGAGTTCTTAAATACACTATGTTTCTGAGGAAATGCATTTGTGGCAACATACTGTATGGTTATACAATACTGCACATTTTATAACATCTTTTTTATAAAATCATTGTTCAACCTCATGGGCAAACCAATAAAATACAGTTAAAATTATGCAGTAAAAGAGAACAAACAAGATAACCATATAATAAATAACAGACATGTGATTTTAATCATGACTTGTAGACATGAGTTTTATTGATATATCGCATCTTTGATATTAACTTTTTAAATTTCTAATTTTGAATAATGCAGTTGAATATATGAAAACAAAATAGATTTCATAGCCAAGAAAATACTAATATATAAAACCAATATTCCTATTCTCTTCTATAAAATATATATTAATATAATAATACTAATAGTAATTTTTTCAAAAAAATATTATGAATATCCAAAAATCTATTATATTGCCTTATAAAACATCATAAGTTATTGTCATTCTTCACCTTCCTCGCCTTCCTCGCCTTCCTCATCATCCCCATCATCATCCTCGTCTTCCAAATCTGAAACCTCCTCACCCAATGCAACCAACCTTTCTCTGTACTTTTTAACATTGGCATCCTGCTCATCAAGACACACGAGTAAATCCTCCTGATCCTTTTTCAATTTTGCATAATCAGATTTTTGTGATTCTACCGTCTCCCGCAAAACCTCTATTTCTTCCCGTAGAGAATTTATTTGTTTCTCGGAAGATAGATTCTGTAAAGAAGAATAAAAAGGGTGAACTTGCGATGAATACTGATCATATGTGGCTGCGCATGCAGACATACCTTCTCTTCCAATTCTCTTATGGTCTCCTTTAACTCATTTAACTCCTGCTCTTGTGTTTTAATAACATTTTTATAAGAGACAATAACCATTGACTGACCGTGATCACCTTGGAATTCACCACCTAAATTGCAATCAACATCAGAGAATGACCGCCATACCAATCAATTGGAATAATGTACTCACTTCCTATAAAAGACGACTTTGGATCATTAGGATCGGATATGATAGATTTCTGGATTTTTTCTAAGGTTAAAATAAACAGATAAATAAACAAATAAAATCAAGCAGGATTCAACTCAAAAATATAATGATCAACCTAATTACCATAATTATTCTTGAAAAACTCAACAAATGAATAGTCAAAATATAATTCGGGAAGGTCTCTTTCAGCTTCTTCAGGAAGAATCTATTATTATTGTTAAAAGTTTGCAATACAGGTTGTTACGGTAACTTCAATGCGTAATATATTCTAAAAAAAATATTTATTTATACCTGAAGATATTGAGAAACATGCTTAAATTGTGGTGCCTCCCTCAAGCGTGTGATGCGGTTGACAAACTGATCTACTCCAATGCGGTTAAGTAAAATTGGTCGAAGAGTCGACCTTAAAGTCATAAATGTTTATGTGTACAATGCCTCATCGTCAGGTCATAAATGTAACTCTCGGATTTAATTTACCATACCTCGTTATTGATGAATCTGCGAGGTGATTAAACTCATAGCAGATTCCCAACAAAAATGCGCCAAATCCTTTTACCTTAGAGTCAACTCCGGAAGTTTGTTTTTTTGAAGTGATAAGTTAATTTTTTTTTTTTTTTTTTTTTTTTTTTTTTTTTTTTTTTTTTTTTTTGAATCAAGGGAAATAACATAGTTCATGATCACATTGTAGCGGATCTACTAGTATAGACGAAATAGAAAAGGATACAACTTGCAGATGAGTTCCTTCCGACAGAAATTCTTTAACACTTTGAGGGCTATCCCATAACCAGACGCAAAGAACACCCAAATAGCCTACTAAAACTCGAACATTTGCATTCTGCCTAGTTGCTAACAACAGATTCCCGGCGATCGAATGCAACAAGGAAACATGTTCCTCCCCGCCTTCACTTCCGTCACCAATCTTTATAGCCCGAGCCATCTCTTTGGATTTCTCATTGTTCATGAGTATATGAGAGAAAATAACGGAGGCGAACCACACGACATATGGATCCGCTTCGGAATCCTCCCATTCCAAAAGAGCTGAAAGCAACAGCGAACCCGCAGATTGAGGTTTTGCTAGGTAATCAAATCAAGGAGCTTTATTAGGTACATCTAATCTGTTATACAAGAGGTGAATCAAAAATGCTCGTAAGGTAATGCCGAACCTGTTATAATGGCTGGATTCGAGTTATCATCAGGAGGAGGTTTTAGAGTAGATGCTAATACAAGCTGCGCGTTTGTATTATTGTAGATGTATGACTTTTCAATAATTTCCGCGAGCGAATGCGAGAATGTTGTTAAATTTTGAACTCCAGATCCGATTTAAAATTTGACGATAATAAAAAGGGGGGTCTCAAAACCTCACCTCAAAAGCATAAGTAGCCGCAGCCCTGGTAGTGTAGCTCTCCACGTGTTCGGCACCAACGGCAACGGCTATTAATGCCATAATTGAGGGACGCGGAGGGAGCGACGGGATTTGTTCCGAGAAAGAAGTTCGATCGTCGCCTGGGGCGGAATGATCGGATGGGATTGACGTTGCATTCATTCGATAGGATGGTACGGTGACCACAGTCCTTTCCAGAAACTCTTGATTTTTACCATTCCCACGGATGAGATCTGCCAAAGCATAAAGAGACTATTGAATGTTGGTTATTGGACCGCTGAAGGAGCCTATTCAAAGGGCTCTTGGTTGAACGTGAGATTAAGTCAGAGATGAGTGCATACGTGTGCCTTAACTAATGAGGGTGCATTTGAAGACAGCGCTATTTCGACCACTGGCTTTAGCACTCCGCATTGTCCCATTACAGTCTTTGATAACGAAAATAATGTCAACAATATAATTGTAATCAATCAAGATGTGGGAATCGAAGATCATCTACCTGATTGGTCACGGTGTTCACATTATTTGGAACCACCAATATTCGAATTAATTCCAACAATGATATTGAGTTTTCGATTTTCTGCTCCTTCCACTCTTGAACCAAAAATTCGATCTCATTCACGTGATTCTTATAGTCAGAGGAGTAACCAAAGAGTGCAGAAATTCGTTTTATGCAACTAGTTTCGCGGAAAAAATTCTAAGTAATTTCGTAAGGTTAAGTCGCCAAGGATAATCAACCATTAAACAAAAGAAAAAAATTTTTTTCGACAACATAAAATGATCGGTGCAAACCTGATTAGAGACATTATACTTCAACAAATTGATTATTAGTTGCATACAATCTTGAACGATAATGCCACCATTCAATCCGTCCTCCTCCATTATTATTTCCAACAGTCTTTCGAATGCATTTTCGAATGCAACAATCTTTTGAATATCGGCATTGTTCTCGGTGAGAGCAATGAGTAGCAACAGACCCTCTGAAAACAAATTTCACAATTATTTTCCGAGTTACCCAAATGCCGCCGCTATAGGTTTCGCTGAATGTGCATACCGTTTCTTATGATTTCCCTTCGATCACCTAGTAGATCCATCAAGCGTGATATTCCCATGGGTGCCGTCAATATGCAACCTTGTACACGATCGGATCTGACCGTCAGCAGGGTTCCCAACAATTGAATATCGTGAAAACGGACATAAAAATCATACTCCTGTAAAAGATCCAAGAATAAATTTATATTTGTGGGATCCTAGATATCGTCGACGACGGTCACGGTCATAGCAGAAGAATTGAATTGAATTGTTAAATAACGTCTACTCGTGCGTTGACTTGAAAACACCAGTAGCTCACTTGGACAATCTCATCGGTGAATTTTACGCCCAAGTCCACCGCAGGATCCTAAGGGTCATTCAAATTAGGAGAATTGCGAATGCAAAAATAAATGAGCGGGGCGGCATAAACAAACCTCTTGTCTATCTGGCGTGCACAGAATGTTGAGAATTTCGAGAATCGCTTTGGAGGTATCAATGTCCGCTCGGTCTTCGTTTAGAATGTGTAGAAGAGCTCCAAGGCTTTTGCTACCGACTTCCTACTCCAACGAGGTGCGTGTTAATAACCATGTTGATAAACGAAGCAGAAGTTCGACGTCTGAAATGCCAGGATCAAATCTACCTGCCGATACTCCCTCGAGAGACCTTTTAGGCCCAATATAGCGGCACGTCTGTCCTCCAACAACGTGGAGTTACTGACACGATCAACTAATTTCGCGATTGTGTCTTCCACGGATTGATGCTGCCCCTTATCACCAAGAAGTCCCTTGTACCCTCTACTAAAGAATTCCATTTCGTCATTCGAGGAGGGTCGTCAAGAGTCTACTATAGATGTTTGTCCGACGTCAAAAATTTAAACTGTCATACACGGGACGATAATTGATTGGTAGGCATTGGTTTTTTTTTTTTTACGAGGCTATGTATGCCCTTTGCCATATAGATATTTGGGTGCATGATAATTTAAAATGAATTTATCGTATGCTCACGTTCAAGGTTTATTGGAATGTTCAAGTCGTTTAAAATTTATTCGTGTTATTAGAGGCAGCATATGAGTAGGTGATATGGATTTCCTACATTTATGTATCATTGGCAACACAACGGAAACTGTTTGATAGGTCATTTGTTCACAACGGCGACGCCCTCAATTTCAACCTTAACGTCCTTAGGAAGCCTGGCCACTTCGACACACGCTCGAGCAGGTCGGGCATCACCAAAAAACTAGTGAGCCGATAAAAGAATTGTTACCACCTTCCAGAAAACCGTGCATCACTTTGACGCGTAACTTTCTATTTAAAAAAAAAAAAAAAAATCATTCTTACTTTTTTGTAGACCTCATTGATGGCATCAAAATCATTCATGTCCTTTAAAAAGACGGTGGTTTTAACCACCTGTGAAAGCGAGGAATTTGCTTCCTGCAGCACATTTGAAAGATTGGTAATTGCTTGTTCCTTTATGTACAAAATAATATTCACGGAGGAAAAACATTTAGGTCCAAGGTATCGTAGTTTGCATCATGATTTGAACAATGAATCGAGTTCGCACGCGTCGCATACCATTTGCTTCTGAACATCGTCGCCGATGATGCTACCTGTTTGAGGGTCGATCGGAATTTGACCCGACGCAAAAACAAAGCCATTCGCGACTATGGCTTGAGCTATTTATAAAACAATTCGCTTTGGAAATTACAATACTGTAAGAAAAAAAAAAATCAATTACATTTGACCTAATTAGTTATCACGATGCCTACAGTATGGGCCCAAGGCAGCAGGAGCCTTGTTAGTGCTGATAACTTTGAGAGTGCTCATGGTTCGTATAGGAAAAAGATGAGAAAGCCACATCCCCAATCTTTCAACCAGTCATGGCTATGCATATTAATTTTGGGGTCACTCCTCTAGACACATGAATTACACACACTAAATATGGTAAAGTCCATGACGCGTTGAAAAAACACATCATTACCATCTAGACTTCAAACTAAGATAATTTGAACGTACAATACTGTATATTTAATTAGCTTAATTTAAACATAGTCCGAGAAACCTATTGCCATTACAATGGCGAAGGGCTTAAATATATTTTATTGGACTCTGGTGTTTTCCTTTTCCTTAGCATCACTATCAGTAGCCTTCTACGGCTCTCGGAGGGAGAGTCAATATATCTATTGGTTAGGATGGATTGGATTTATTTCCGTTTTGACACTAGGAATATCCTTCTTTATCTCGTTTCGCCTGGCCATTCGAATACTAGGCGGGGTACGCATTCAATTTTCAATTACCGTGGTGCAGTATGCAAATAACACACGTCCACCTCATTAACTAAACTCGCGCGTGCAATCACCTATTGATTCAGACGAGCAAAAGCTTAACACCGATTGTTAATTACCTAAACAAAACCCGATTTATCGGACCCCTAATGTCGTGGTGCAGTCGAAGCGTATTCTTCTTTTGGTTCATCGTGCTAATACTAGGTGACATATTGATTCGAAAGATTTTGTCAAGGTAAAAAGAAAAAAAAAAAGAGAGAGAGAAGAAAACTCCTCGAAGTACCGATAAATATCTGATTTATTTGATTCCTCAATGGTATTAATAAAATAGGGTCGCCGGAGTACATGAAAGCACCGGTTGTCACTTTAGCCTGCTTGGCGCCTCAGATAGGAATTTTCAACCCATCGGATTATTCGACGACTTGGAGGACGATGAGGAGAAAACTACCAATTCTAGGATGCACGAAACTCATCATGGAAACTATAATCAAATGATGGCTTTGTCTCTGGCAATGGCCTCAAAGTTAGCTTACGAGGATGTTCCCATAATCATGCACGAATTGGAAAAGTCCGGTTACGACTTAAAAACCTTCAAACCTATCGCCTACAAGGTCAGCAGAATTTACCAATTCATCAGTACTCGAGGGACCCATTCTTTCACATTCACCTTATAATCTATTCTCGCAGAACATTTGTGGATACATCGTTGAAAAGAAGCTAGAGGAATATGATGCAATAGTGGTGGCGTTTAGGGGGTCGAACCCCTTGAATATTCAAAATTGTTTAACCGATCTTAGATCTTTGCTCAGACAAATAGAGTCACCAACAAAGGGGTACATGGGATTGATCCACGAGGGATTTTACGAAGCCATGGGTGAGCATGTAGACGGTATGGTCCATGGTTCCAGGTCACGAACCACCATCGAACTTCATAATACTTCACTGGTGAAGACCATCGAGACAACGATCAATGCTCTGAAGACACTCTTATATTTCATGATTGAAAGCATGATCGTCCATATTCACGATCCAATTGATCACAGATATGTTGGGGAAGAGGAGAGAAATTTCAGTGCATACACTCAGGCATCACATTGGATAACGAAATTATGCAATGAAGCCAACGATGACAGTTCGGTTACGGGGCAGCGTGTGTTAAGGCCAAGAAAGAAAAAGTTGTAGGTGTTGTGATAATTTAGTTCAGAAAGGAGCATTCTGCTTTCTTTTCCAAGGTATCAATATTACTGTATATGCTAATGGAGAATCCCTAAAGGTTTATCACCGGACATAGCTTGGGCGGAGGTCTAGCTGTAGGTAGGTTGGATGTGTCATGAATCGTGGAATTTACATACAGATTTAATGGAAACTGTTATTTCTCTGATGTCAAGTCTTCTTGACCAAGTTGCAGCAACACGAAAGTCCGCTTCTAAAGATTCTTTCGGGCGTTTACATGTACGTAGCGCATATTTCGAATATTGCTGTGTGTCTCTCAAAATGCATTTGGGTAAAGTTTGTTGCAATTTAAAGTTATGGCCAGCCAAACGTAGGAGATGTCGAACTTGCAAAATCATTTGAACCAGAAACCGTCAAGAAAATCTTTCACCACACTTACAACAATGGTATTTTACTCTATTCTCTTTTTTGATTAAAGCACAACAAGCTTTCAATGTCATGTTCATGATGCTCCCTTACCATATCTCTAGACTGTGTGACACGGGTTCCACCGTGGAAACCGTACTGTAATCCACCTGGAAATTTGGTATTTATGGATTCTTCACATTCTATTTACATATACCTTCCGGATCCCATCACCAATACATCAGTCCCGATACGTGGAATAGAATTCAATCATCTTTCCGGACTATTGAACCTCAATGTCATAAGAAGGATGGCGAACGAAAGTTGGCTGAGGATATTTTTCCGATTGATGTGAGTCGTCGAACAATTTTATGGTCACGTGATGAATCGAATGTATAAGAATAATTCCTAAACTTTTTAAAATCTAGATTTCCATTTTTCGTTAATGACCATTTTCCCAGCGATTACGCGGCCGCTTTAAGAGGTGGAACAGTCCAAAAGGTAATAAGTGAGACGCAGGGGATAGGCGGAATGGTATAGTCGAACCATTTAAAGCATGTTGTTTTGATACCAACAAATAATACTCAAAATGAGATCAAATATCAATATAAATATGAACACGTGTATATACTACGCAATGCATAGCCGAACGCGTTAATAAAAATCATGTGTCGTACCAGAATGTGACAAATCTAATATACGTATAGAGTTCATTACATTACGTAATTGTTTTTTTTTTTAATTCCTACATTATCTTCTAATGGGAGTGCACATTTTTGAAAGTTCTCATGAAGATCTAATTCACGATGTTTCCTACGACTTTTATGGCAAACGTCTAGCGACGTGTTCTTCTGACCAAAGGGTTAAGGTGTGGGAGTGCAATCAAGATAATAAATGGGAGCTTGTTGACTCTTGGAGGGTATGTTTGCTACTCTCGTTGCCTGAATAATGGACAAAAAAGATAGATTGAAATCGAAAAGCGTGTCATTAGACATACTTATGTTATTTTAGGCGCACGACTGTTCGGTTTTGAAAGTCTCTTGGGCGCACCCTGAATTTGGTCAAATTCTAGCCACATGTTCTTTCGACCGTACCATACGTATCTGGGAGGAGCAAGTGCACGGTAATTACTTTTTTTGCCAAGTCTTTCTTGGGCCTACTATATAAAGTAAGAATCCTTGATGTCATTTCTGGACTACAGAAGCGAAAAACAGTGGAAAACGATGGCCAGAGAAGGCGACCCTACGCGATGGCAATAGTTCCGTGCAAGATGTTGAATTCGCGCCCAATTGTTGGGGATTGAAGTTTGTATGTACCCTCCTTTTTTCTTTTGAAAAAAAAAAAAATTTTTTTTTTTCAACGCTTCAAAAATCAATCCGTGTTATTTTTATCTTACAGGCTTCTTGCACCGCTGATGGGATGCTTCGAATATATGAGGCACTTGAAGTTAATAATTTGGCACAATGGACTCTGGTGGAGGAAATTGGAATCACTGGACATAATACTAAAGAAGTAGATGGAAATTATTGTCTATCATGGTGTCCTTCCCGATCGAAAACACCGATGATCGTAGTAGGATGTGGAAAAGAAAACTGTGCAAAGGTTAATCTTTCTTGTTTTACCGTTGCCACACCATCCACATCATCAATTGAGTCACAACCCTTAATAACGACCTTATTTTACGTATCATTCAGATTTTCCGACAGGACTCTACACAAAAGTGGCAACCCCACGAAACATTAGAGGGACACACTGATCCTGTTCACGACGTTAGCTGGGCCCCTAACATGGGAAGGTAATTGCGCTGTCAATTATATTTATCCGTCACCGCATTAGATTATAAATTATTTAACGTGATTTTCCATTCTAGGAGTTACCATCTTATCGCTACTGCATCGAAAGATCACAACGTTAGAATTTTTAAGCTTGTAGATAATAAAAATGAAGGGTACCATGTTACAACTGTTGCTGAACTTCCTGATCATCGTGTTGAGGTAAAGATACTTTTTAACAATACAACCTGATTGAAATCGACGACCTTCGTTTAAAGACATTTTCTTGTTGTGTAAAGGTTTGGAAAGTTGAGTGGAATGTAACTGGTACTATATTGTCATCCTCAGGAGATGATGGAAAAGTTCGGTTGTGGAAATGTAAGCGATATACTGATCCCCCTAGCCAATTATCACACAAATTCAAATGCACTGAACTACTAAAATGATTTCTTGCCATTACTTTAAAGACTCACTTGCAGCCGGGGAATGGAAATGCATGAACACCGTTTGCTACGATAGACAGCCGGAAAACATGGACATTTAGGGTCATCGTGTTTTGACACTTTTGGACAATCATCATCTGAAGAATCGGGAAATCTGCATCACCATATAATAGGTCGTGGGGTTAGGAGGAAATCACAAACATATTTGACTTAAATATATTATGTTCCTCAGATCATAATTCATGGGATCTATTAAACAAATTCACCAACAAACACTTAAGCTTCTTTTGTCTGAAACTTTGTAATTTTCAATTAATTCGCGTTTCCAAATGGAGAGAAAAATTTCGTTTTCCAATTCGTTTAGTCCCTAACTAACATCAAGGGAAATGTAATATTGGATATGTTTTAAAACAAATAAAACGAATAGTAATTTTATTTAAGTATTATTATTTTGAATGACTCTCTATTCTACATAATATATTTAATAATATTTAACTTGAATAAATTTTATTGTTTTCATGCTATTGCTTCAACGTTTAAAAAACAGGAATTGACAAATTATGATTTAATGGTTCTAAAAAATATCCAAAGTCATACAATTGTTATAAAAAACGTGATGCATCACGTGTAATTCCCAGGAGATGTTACAGACCTTTATAATTTAATTATTTTCACCCTTTAATATAATCAGGGGAGATGGCCGAGCGGTCTAAGGCGCCACGTTAAGGCCGTGGTCCAGTAATGGGCGTGGGTTCGAATCCCACTCTCCTCACAAACTATTTTTTCTTTTGTGTGAACACTGCATTTTATGATATATGGTGGTTACTGCGGATATTACGTAATTACAATTAAGAAAAATGATCAATTTTTTGACTGTTAAACCAAATTTTTCCTATTTCACTACAAAAATAGATGGGTGGAAGTAGTCGTAGCGAACGTGAGCACAACAGTGGAGTATCTTCAAGAACACGCCAAGACGACACGGGCAGCGGTTCAAGTGGTGCTGGGGAAGTCGGAAGAGACTTTGCAAATCGTTATGGGGTATGTCGATTTGGCTTGATTAGAGGCTGACAGTTATACCTAATACTTTGTTATCATTGGCAACAATAGGGTCTATTTTCCGAGAAAGACTGGAAATGTCCAATGTGAGTGAAAGTGACACGAGTTCAAAAAGCATTTACGACATTACTAAACTGAAAACTTTTTGCAAATGTGATTAGTTGTTCCAATATAAATTGGGCTAGACGAGTAGAATGTAATCAATGTAAAACGCCTAAACCTGGCTCGGAGACGACGATGGGTTCGCGAGAAGGTCGTGGAGGTGGATTCATGGAACGAGACGAGGTGGTCGAGTATCGAAAGTCGAGAGATGCTGAAAAAGATGATGAGTACGATGAATTCGGGCGGAAGAGGAAAAAAAACAAAGATGTTGATAGCTACAATGGAGGTAGCAAAGATAGTCGAGTTTCGTACCGAGGTAAAACGAGCGGAAGTAACAAACAGGACCCCAGCGGAGATATTGAAGATGAGGACGAAGGGGATGACGATGATCGGTGATTGGTCTTCCTAATTGGATTTCTATTTGTTTACATGGTTATTGTTATGACAGCAACGAATTATTAACACTTTTGTCCGACTTTAATCTGTTAATTCAAAATTCCTTCTGAATCGATTCGGAATGATGATGATTATAAGTTGGGCTGCATGGGATGATATCATTGGAAAAGATGAAGGTTCATATGAAAAGGAAACGGAAAATGGTAGTGACAATAAAAATAAACAACATTCCAGAGGATCTCGATCAGACAATCGATCTCGCCGACGCTCCTCACGGTCTCGATCACCATATCATCGTGATCGCAGTAGGAGAAGTCGATCACTTTCCCATGACCGTGGAAGATATAATAGGTCGAGATCCCGGTCACGAGACCGAGAGAGAGATCGGGACAGGGATCGGGATAGAGATAGAGACAGAAGAAAGTCATATCGTAGCCGATCAAGATCGATATCTAGGGATAGAAGGCGGTCCTCTTATAGGAGTCGATCACGTTCAACTTCCAGAAATCGTAGGAAACGATCCATCTACAAAAGCAGGTCAATATCAAGGTCTAGATCTCGTGAACGTAGGCGTTGAAAAATTCAAAAAAAATTTTCGAAACCGATTTACCATTCGATTCCTATATATTGGACCGAGTAACTTTCGTGGAAACTAAAGCATTGAATTTTGGGTTGTGTCCTTTTTCTATTATACAATTAATAACATTATTGCGACTCATCCACGAAGTTTGTTACACGAGAATCTCACTTTAGTGACGATTTTCTGCATATCGATACTTGTTTTATATCAAAAAATAATTACATATGCACCCGGGTTGACTCAATGAATGCTTGGTACAAAATTTAATTTCCATAATATAATACTTTAAATAATTAAAAATAAATATAGATATTTTTGAAAAGTACTATAATAATAATAATATTAACAAAGCTAATTTTTCCATTAATCTTAAAATTAATTATTTCTTATTACAATAAAGCTTAATAATCAAATTTTATTTTATTTATTAAAAAAAAATATCTTTATTGAATTTTAAATAGAATCGAATCAATATTACAATAACCTATTATACGATGATTAATTGTTTTTGTACATTATTAATTAAAGATTAAATTATTAAAAAAATTTTATAAACTTTATTTATTTTTGAATCTAAGAAACTCTTTAAGATTATTTGAAAAATTCTTTTTTTTTGTTTTTTTTTTCAATTTAAAAAATATCTTTTAGATTAATATTATATTATAAAAAATTTTATTTGATTAGAATTTACAAAAAAATTCATTGTTCAAAAATTTTATACGATTGAAACAATAAAAATTAAAAAATTTCAATTAAATTTAAGCCTTTTTATTATTTAGAAATTTAAATAAGTATTAAAGTATACTTGAATAAAAATATTAATTACTTCTTATTTTTTGATATATAATTTTCTTTAAAAAATTTTATTTAATTAAAAAAGAAATATTTTATAAAAATTATTTATTTTATTTTTTTTTTAATCTATAATTATGCTGCAATAGTATATCTTTATTTAAAAATTAATAGAGATATAATATAATTACAAACTTCTTATAATATGGCTAACTTATCTTTATATAAAAGTATATCAAGTTCTATTTAAGAGATAATATTATACTTATTTCGTAAATTAAATTTTCTTTATTTACTAAAATTATTACTAATAGTTTGTTACTATTGATTTGAAAATCATGAATTGCTAAGATTAAATAAAAAAGGAATATAATAAAATGAAAAAATATGACAATTTAAGATTTATCAAAAAAATTAAAAAATAAAATTATTCTCTTTTCAAAAGGGTTCTACTTAATTGAAATAATTTTCATACTTTATTTAAATCTCAGAAAAAAATTTTTTTACTATTTGCAGTATTAAACAAATTAATTCAACTAATCCTTTACTTAAGTAAGTATTAGATTAGAATATTTTTAAAAAAAATATTTAAATTTCAACTTTTGTCTATTAAAGCTTTATCATTATTCAAAAAACTTAAATAAAAAATAAGAGTTTGCAATTCATCTTATTTATCAATTAATCTTTTAATATTATTATAGTCTTTCAGATTATTAAATTCATCAAGTATAATTAAAATTTTTATTTTAAATTATTTGAATTAAATAATAACTTAATTATTAAATATTAAATTAATAAATTATTAATAAATTTATATACTTCAATTATTTAATAAAAATAATTGAATTTATATTAAATAATAAATAAAATTGAATATAAATTTTATAATTTTTTTTTTTTTTTTAACCTGCAGTTGGGTCAGTATGGCATATCTTTATTGTATATATGCTAGGTATTTACAAATTATTGTGACTTTCACATACTGACTCACTCGTTGTTGAAAACTATTTCTCTAAATGCAACCTAGGAAATGATATTTCACTCTTTTACTAATTTGGATAATTCCTCTAATTAATAAAATTATTGTCTACAGATCATTACTGTAAATGAATATAAATCTTATAATCCAACTTATAAAATATTAATTATTATATTATAAATTTATAAATTTTAAATATAATATTAAAAATAATAAAAATAAAAATACTAGTTTAATTATACTTTATTGAAACTCATAAAAGTAACAAAAATTGAATTAATTCAAAACTATATATTTAAATTTTCTTGTCAAATAAAATAAAAAATAATAAAAGATATTTTTTGAAAATTACTTTATCTTATAGTTGAATCAATTCTTAAAAAATCAAAAGATTGATATAAATAAAATAAAAAATAATAAAAGATGTCCTTTGAGAATTACTTTACTTTATAGTTGGATTAATTCTTAAAAGATCAAAAGATTGGTGTAAATTTCACTTAGTATTGAAATAAATTTTAAATATATAAAAATAAAAAAAGGAAAAAAAGTTATATTTATATGTTGTATACTATATCTTAACAGTAACTTATTAAATTTGAATTTGTTTAATAATATTATAATCAATATCCTACTATATTACTTAAACTAAACATTCTTATAAATAATAAAAAAAACTATATAAACTTAAACAGGAGTAAAGATTATATATTACAAAAAAGATACAGAAAAAAAAATACTTTGATTAAAGGCAACTGTTGTTTACCAGTTTGAATCTTATTTCTACTATATTCAATTTAGTATGAAATTTTCTATAAATATTTTTTTAGATAATAATAAGTTAGGGATTTCATGAGTGGCTCTAGAATATAGGAGAGATAAAGTAAAGAAAAAATTTGAGGCCTATTATATATCAGTCTATTCTTTTTCATTATTATAATAATATTATTATGAAAAGAAAAATCTTGATGTTCTTAATATGTACTCTAATAAACTTGATAAATATCATACTATCTTTTTCAGAATACTGTTATTTTTAGAGATTAAACTATTGTCTATAGATTTGGTATATTCTTTAGATACTTTAATCCAGTAACTACAAGTTAATAATTGATAATTAGATGCAAATGATACTAGAATCTCTTTAATATTTCAAAAACTTGTTAATAAAAAATATACATAATATTCTTAAGATATTGTCCTCATTCTAAATTTCTTTACATCTTAATTTTATTTATCTTTTTTATTAGATAAAAAGAAAATTATATTTTTTCTCTTTTATTTTATCAATAATATAAATATAGATAGTACTTCTTATCCATCTATAATAATGGATTTCAAAAGTATTTAGTATATAAAATTTTGTAGATCACTTATATTTCTTTTTGAAAACCAAAATTCATAATCCTTTACTTTAATAAAACCAAAAATCAAGAAATATTGTAAATCAATAATTTGATTAATAAAAAACAATTGTGAATAGTTTTTTTATAATTAACAATTTAAAAATTTTGATGTTTCCTAGTAAGAGACATTTGATTTTTATTCCTATCTCCCTTTTTAGGAATCTATTTTTATCTACCTATACTAAAACTGATAATAATTTATAATGAATTTTAGATTCTTATAAAGTTAAGAAAATATATTTGAGATATGTAAAGATATGTCTCTAAAAAAATAACAGAAATAAAAATCAAATATCTTTTATTAGAAAACATTAAAATTTTTAAATTAATAACTATAAAAAAACTACTTACAATTATTCAAATTATTGATTTATAGTATTTCTTGACTTTCATTCTTATTAAAGTGAAGAACTATAAATTTTGTCTTTTAAAAAGAAACATAAGAGATCTACAAAATTTTGTATGCTAAATACTTTAAGGACCTATTATTAGAAATATGTAAAATAACTAATAGGAGCTTGTTTATTTCTTGATTACTAATATATTTTTATAATTCAACCATGGCATGAAAACCTTTATATTATTTAAATTTTAAAATCAAATTGAGATAGGTAAAATTCTTCAAAAAAAACTATAAAAAAGTACTATTAAAGTTTGAGTAATAACAAAAAAATGATGGTTTTTTTCTAAAGAATCTTTTATTATACTAACAACTTTATATTGTTTCTTTGATTGATAAATAAGAGATAGAGAGTTAAGTTTACTTTCTTTCAAAACTTTTTTGTCATTGGTAAAAAGAATAATTTTGTCTTTATAATTATAATTATTTTTTTTTTGTATACCCATAGCCAGGCTAGATCATTAGTTTATTAATCAAATGAAGACAAAAGTATATTTTCATTTGAGCAGTATGATACATACTATAGCTAAACTATTATTCAAATCTAATTAACTTGTCATAAGCATAAAAGCCTCTAAGTTCAGCCTTGAGAACAATATTTCGCTCTGCAGTGTCTTTGAGTGAAGACCCTCCTAGTCCACTGCATCATTGCTAGCAGGTTGTCACTGCCATATGTCTGGCCAAGCCACTGGATTACAGGAAACTACAAAAAGATAGGTTGAAAAAAAGGAGAGGAGGGATATCTAAAA